>JAJOZX010000471.1:1342500-1430228 GCA_023014485.1 Bathynomus jamesi | reverse complement strand
GACACGGCCATCAGAATTGGACAGTCTGAAGCGAGACTCGTTAGAAAAGAGGACTTGGTTCCACATTCTTTGTGTCCAGTCACGGTGCTGATAGGCCCATTGCAGGCGTCGTTGCCTTCTTGCATCAGTGAGAAAAGGACCTCTGTAAGGCCTGCGGGATCGGAGTCCTGCATTACGGAGTCGGTTTCTGACGGTCTGGTCACTAATTCTGTTGTTGTGGATACCAGGTGTCTCTCTGGCTGTCTGACGAGCATTCCGCTGCCGATGACGCAGGTGCTGCAGTACAATGTGGCGATCTTGGCGTTGGGTCGTCACACGAGGTCGCCCACGTCTTGGCAGGTCCTGAACACTTCCTGTGGCATTGTACCGTCTAACAAGCCTAGAGATTGTGCTGGGATGCACATGCATTCGTTGTGCAACTTGGACAGCAGACATGCCTGCATCCAACATGCCCAAGGCACGACCTCTGTTGACCTCTGAGAGTCGTGGCATGCCTCAATCGCGGGAAAAAGTTTGGTTTTTTCAACGGGCAGTGTGTATTCTGTGAAGTCAAAGAAAAAATGTATGCCTTCATAAAGAATACATTCAATTTAATCTCTGTTTATTGTTTGTAACAAAATGGCGTCTTAGCCGGGATTAGTCAGGTTTAAAAACATGCACTAAGTGGCTTTAAAAGATTTGAACAAACATTTAACCATAATCTTGAAACTGTGATAATACCACAAACAACTTAAATTTTACACCATATGCAAGCTAATTGCGTTTCTTTTTTTGACCAGTATATATATATATATATATATATAATTTTTAGCATTATTCATGTTTTATAAAGTAATAATAAAGAATATCAGTTACTCGTTTATTAAATTAGAAGTTACATTTGTGTACAAATATATTTTAAAAGTTACATTAATTCAGTCTTGTACAAATTACATATATAAAGTTTACACTGGTGATGATTATAGTCTTAAGAATTAATAACTCTCTCCAGAGTTCACAAAGTACATAAGAAAAACCTTCATTCTTATTGACTTATACATTCGTTTTTATTTGCAAACGAAAAGAGGTAAATTATTTGATTACATACAAATTCATCACTTAAGTTTGAATTAAATTTGCTAAAAATTTCCAAAAAATCCTGATGAGAATAATTCTTTGACATATACAGAAATAAAGAGGAAACGGTATTGACTGCTTGTAAAATGAGGAAGCAGTACTGATTCGAAATAACGGTAGATAAATGCAGTGGTTTTAGGAATTTCGTGATACTCGGGTCATGAAACGGGAACATACCAAGCGAATCATCATATAAACGCTTTCTAGTCCTGGCATAAATACCAATCCCATGCATCCCCGGTCCTGTCGATGTATCAGTATAAAGTATAAATTTGACATTGTCTCCTTGGCAGCTTCAACACTTTGTCATTTGCCTATGTGCCTATGAAAATGTTTCACGTAAAATAATCCTTCTTCATAACCCTCTAAATTGTGAGTTCGTCCATTAAAAGTCCGTTATCACCGATCTAAACCGATCAATTTCAATCAGGCCTTGTAATTCTAGATAGAGTAACACACTAATAGGACTAGCTAATGGTTTACTAAATTCTAATTTCAATGCCAAATATCCCTGTTTGTGAGGATTTAAGTGCATGCAACATCCAAGCAGTGGTCGACTTAAATATCGAAAGCGTAGACGTAAATTCTCTTATATAGTCGTCCAGTGATATTCCTATTCTAACATCGTTACATCTATTTGTACCAAGAAATAAGTTGTGGAACGCTCGCGAACACACTGAAATTTCATCGTCAGTAGAGCAATCCATTTCTGAACCTGGAACTGTTAATTGGTTCACCATCAAGTTAAAATGCTCAAATTTGAATTATGAATTTTTATATTTGCCTGAAGGAGCGTCATGGTCAACCATTAACACAAATACCCTCTGTGGTAAATTCCCCAACACAATATTGCCAAATTGGTTTGGGTGGACTTGCTGCGTTATGTTTAAGTGTTTGGAGCGAGTACCAGACCCTACCTTACAGTGTAGAACTATGAGAGGTAACTGTCCAAGATTAGCGTTCAAGAAGTCAACCATAGGTTTCATACGTTTAGAGCATCGCTTTGATTTTTTTAGAAGTCACACTTTTACGTTTTACGCCTCGAGGTGACGTCTTCTTCTTCGCTGGACAGTTAACTTTTCTTTTGCATATTTTAACCCCTTTAACCCATTTAGCGCACATTCTCCTTTCACAACTTTTTTAGCGTCATCAATAATCTCATTTCTCGTACGACGTAATTGTCTCTTTAAAGTCAGCACATTTTGAACCGTATTAATACCTGATTGTAGAACCTTCCGCCCAAGATATTTGGAACCACTCTTTAGTAAGGGGACAGCCATTCGTAATATAGAAGAAAAGATCGAACTGAGGCCATTGCCGCGTTGGTATGTTACACCACAGTGCACGACTAAATGTTTTCACATCATACTGTAACACAACAAAAGTGAAGTTTCACTATTAAACTCCTGTAACCAAATGGATAGTTTTGACCTACAACTATTCTTATATGTATCACAACACTGTTTATTAGGTTAGAAGCAACTCTGACATAATGGGGATTATCATATGTTATGCTCAATGTTTTTTCACCATGATCAGGTATATGCACAATGCGTAGTAATCGCACTTGACTGTCCCCTACAAAAGATGTTTTTTAATAGAACTTAGTGACAAATACCTTTTGTCTCCCAAAGTGGAACACTAAGGACATGCCTATTTCTCGAATAGAACTCCTCAATGTTAAGTGAATTACACTCACATCATTTAACGTGCATCCTAAGATGCATGACTCCCCACCAGGTCAGCATCACCAGTTGAAGCGAGCACTCCACTTCACGATAGTATTTGAGCTTGGAGCGTTTTAACATGCTACCCAGAAGCCTCCTCACAGCAGCAGTGCCACCAAGAAATACCTGCACTTACAGTAACAAAGATGGAATTACCGTTAAGCAGTATCCTTAACACTCAATACACCTTGACGTTTTCTAAATCAGTGAGTGTTTAAAGGTAGCAGTGGCGCAATTATGTACTCGAGACAAATTATAAACGTACAGACTCTGCCAAACGTGATGTTATTTATTTTGAAATATCGAAAATCTTTATGTTGGTTAAGAACTGTGCCGAGAAATATAAAATATCAGTTACCGCGCGTGCAACAAGAGTAACGATCAGTGACACCCCCCATACTGTATTATTTGCATGTTATCTGTGAGCCGTCATACGAGTCAACCCTGTATTGAAACACGATTTATGTGGAGAACTAATATAAAAATCTTCAGTACAAAGAATGTTAATAACGGACTAGTGCCCACATGTTACTGTTTCATCCTCGATAGACTATTTGCAAAAGCTGCCTTCCTCAACCTGAAACAATTATTAAATGCGCGCGTAGAAGATATGCGTTATTTTGACACCATTCTCGAGCATGCGTACACTGTATTAATTGATGACTAGCAGAAACCCGCAAAAACATTTACAGTCAAATTGGTGTCTTTATTACATTACTTCTTTAAATACAGGATTTCTATTTAATCTTTTACCAAAGACTTTAGCAGAATCAAAACTTCTCACTCTAGAAAAAGCTACATAAAGCGGTCCATGAGTAAAAACAGGCTTACGAATATAAATACAAAACATCTGCGATCAAATTAGTATCTTTACAAAGGCAGCCGGAGAGCAATGCAGCAGAACTACCAAGACACTATGGCAATTGTAAGAAAATTTGGGAAGCCGGATCTATTTATTACGTTTACTTGCAATCCAAGGTGGACTGAAATCGCTGAAAGTATTAAAGCTTATCAAAGACCAGAACATAGGCCATATGTTGTTGCAAGAGGTTTTCACATTAATAATAAACTTAGGTTAGGTTAGTAATCTTGTTCTTATACAAAAATGCACTTGGCTTCCCGAGTATATGTTTTAGTGCTTTTACTATTTTATTTATTAACCTAACATTTTTCTTCTATAAACCTTTTTCTATTTGGCTTCGTTTAAAAGTTGTTTGCGCATGCGCGCACGCGTGTGCGAACGAAAAAGTGAATATCCTTAGGATGACCCCACAAGAGAGACCTTTACAACGGTGTAAGGATGAGTGCCCTACGTTGAGCGCTTTCCAAGAAAAACGCCGGACAAAAGCCCAGACAGAAGGACAGAAACTGCGTATTATTATTATAGATTTTATGAAGTGCAGAGATGAACAAGGTGAGAACGGCTTGGAGATTAGCAAATATTTAGAAGTCACTTCTTTCGAGAAGTACTAGTCGCTTTGGGTCGACGGTCTAGCTAGAACGTTACAAACCCTCCTTCGCCTTCACCGTTCACCCGGCGTAGCTATTTCTGTATATACACTCTAACTGCCGTTACGATTTAGAGGATTTCATAATACATCGATATGAATTCTGAATAGTTTTCATTTTGGAAAAAAACAGGTGAAAAGAGAATGAACGCTCGCTTAAAGCATGTTGTATATACTTTAACATTTCCTGATAATATTGTAATATCCGCTCGTGTACATGGGTATGCTTTTGAATCTGTTCAAAGCTTAAGAATTATGAAAATGTTACATCCAAGTGTAAAGTAGGAACAAAAATAACCCTAAATGATCTTAAGGTTCTGTATATCGAGTATCGAAAGCTTCATACATTAAACGGGTCATTATTTCTAAAAAGAATTGCTTGTATTATACAAAGCAATGAGGATGTAACTATTTCCACCATTATTTGTTTCCTATACTAATAAAAAATAATCTCTTGACATGTTAATAAGTATTGTATGCAGATTTAAGGTGTTATTGTTTCTAAAAAAAATTGTATGTATTAATTATTTCAACCATTATTTGTAAATTTACTATACTATGATAATAAAAATAAAAAATCTCTTGACAAGTTAATAAATATTTTACACATATATGTTCCTATTTACTCCTCACTCATTTTTAAATTGTCTATGTATTTGTCTTAATAAGATTGTTGGCTAAGGTTGTTTCCTGAGCGTTGTCGCTCGAATAGAAGAAAATAAATAAGGAAAAATAAATAAAAAATAAAATGTATATCTATATTGATGATTAAAACACTTTAACTACCACTGATATAAAGATTGAGGTTGGGGTTCGACTCCCGATAGTGTAATATCAGTGTTGTAGAGAAAAGCTAAAAAAGAAAAATATAAATATATATTGATGAGTAAAACATTTGAACTACCACAGTGATATAAAGATTGAGGTCTGGGGTTCGACTCCTGATGGTAGAATATCACTGTTATACCTAAAGCAGATTTGGATGGTGGCCGCTAAAGTATGACGTCAGACACACGCGCAGATATATATATATATATATGTATGAATGTATGTTAACCCCTCCGTCTATGGCCTAGGTTGGTTCGAAGTCGACGGGGGTTCTAGTTAGGTGGCAGCAACGGATTTGTTACTTGCAGTAGTTTCTTCTATACTACTCCGAGTTCTTCTATAATGGCTCGGAGGATTCTGGGAGGCTTACTAAATTCTCTGAAGATTCCCTGATTCTTCTTATAACGTATCGGGAAATTTTTAATGACTAAGTTCTCTGAAGAGAGCAAGGCTCGAAGGAGAAGATAAAGGCTATTTCTTACTGTAATTTACTGCTAAAATGTACAGGTAGTGCTCAGCCTTTGAGTCTAATTCTGAATGAACATGGAAGAAATTATGTGGGTTTATATACCCCGATTCTACTAACATCATCATTATTAAATGTTGAAAAGGCTGTATTATTTTTGCACAATAGTTAAAAATAAATTAATTCTTTTGTTGTGACAATGGTTAAACAGATAAACAGGATATAGGAAGAGGAAGCCATATTTTCATCTTAAACCGCGTATTTTCAGATCTGCTGTTTTCCTGATCGGCCAAGTTAATTAGAAGTGGAAATTGAACTATGCATCTTTATACTAAGATATGCATATGAGCAAAAATTAAAGGTTTAAGATTTACAATTAAATGCTTAGGCAAGACATGACTTCATCTTTTATAACGAAGAGAGAATGTATACAAAACATGAACACTGCAACTTTTAATCAGGATTCATTATTAAGCTAAATCTAAGAAAATTATTAAGAAATTTTAAAAAGAACAAGTCACCAATTAATTATTTGTCAAAGTCGAAAGCACATCAAAAATTTATCCCAACGAAAAAATAATGATAAAAAAATAACAATATCGCCGCGTATACATTCCTAATGGCGACATAATGTCGGGTCGGACATTGAGTACATTGTAATTTTGGTTTACTATAACTATGATTATAATTACCAATTAATTCACATTCATTTATTATCGTTAATTACAGTTTCATTAAAGTACATTAATTACATCATATTAAATCATTATAGTTAATTACAATTGACCACAGTTAACTATTGTTTACAGTGTTTTATATTTACATTAGGATAACTATTATTTTGAGATTTAACACAAAGTACATGGGCACACACACACACATATATATATATATATATATATATATATATATATATATATATATATATATATATATATATAACACGCATAACGATATATAACATAATCATGCTTTTAAATTAGAAGTAAACAAGAGAGGAGATTTCGTAATTAGATGCCCGCCTTCCGTGTTGGTCAGCGGAATCCGAACACATGCGTCAGCATGACGAGTATCTTGCGAGGGAACAATTAAAAAAAAATAACACAAGATAAAGGTCAAGAAAGGACATGGACGTATGAATTGAATAACAGATAACTTGCGTTACGCGAGTTTGGTCCTTATGTAAAAATGAATAATTGAATATAAAGATTATATAGGAATTATTCATTGTTCATTTTTACACACACACACACACACACATATATATATATATATATATATATATATATATATATATATAATATATATATATATATATATATTATATATTATATATATTCTTCGGGAATCTTATCCTCAGCTGGAATATAAAGACAAGAGACACGACTCTTAACATTTATTGGTCAAACCTTCCGGTCAGCTCCGGGACCATCTTCAGTGATTAAACGAAAGAACATGAAAATTAGGGAAAAAATCAATACTATATAACTAAAGAAACCTAAGTAAAAATTTATTTACAGAAAATAATGTAAAACCTTATATAATAAGGAAAATAGTTTAAATTTTTTTTTGGAAATAAGATAAAAAGTCAAACCCATTAAAAATAAACACTAGAATAAACTAAAATTTAAAAGGACCAACCTGAGTGGTAGGAGTTGCAAACGACAACTGGAGAAAAGGGAAAGGAGTATGAATCTAAATTGATGAGTTAGTTGTGTTGAAAAACATGTTGGCTGGTTGGTTATTATAAAGTATGTAATTTTATCGAGGAAAGGCTGTCATTTAATTCTGGATAAATTTTTTTATATATATATAAATTTTTGTTTCAAGTTTAGGTTAGGTTACTTTAGGTTAGTTATGTTAGGTTAATCTATGTTCAGAGCAACAGTGGGTTTTGGGGGTGGCACCCCCCCATACCCTTATCTTATCAGCCCTTCCTTTGAGAGATTCAATTTTTTGTTTTTTCCCCTTACCTGTAACTAGCACTGGCACCCCCATCCCCTCCCACGATTTGCCAACATACTACTGCATTTAATCACCTTGCCGGCAGTGGCCCACGCGAAGAGAAGGGGAGGAGCTTTACTTCTGTTTGTGCGTGATAGTTTTGCACGTACATAAATGTAAGCATGGAGAATTTGACGTTTTCTCTTAATCCTTCTTGAGCTAACCTGGAGTGGGTCGTAGGGTCTTTGTGGGTCGATACTTCAGTAATTAAAGCTAGAGGTTTTTATGACGATACAAAGATATTAATATGTTAGTTTATACAAGAGTACTATCTTGTATGCATAATATTTCTGTGTGTGCAACTGTGCATACCATAATTGTAAAGCTAATTTTACTATAAAATTTCCTTGGCTACTTTTTGAGGGTGAAGGTACTTTTTTTCAACCTTTTTCTGTACCGGCATCTGGCGAGTACGGAGCAGAGGGAAGGGAGAGAGCATTATGCATTTCTATCCAGCATTCTAATGCTGCTAGAATAATTAAAAAATGCACTAGTTAATAACAGGAACCTCCCCAAATGGACCGAAAAGTCTTTGAGGCTTCCTCCTCTCTCTCTCTCTCTCTCTCTCTCTCTCTCTCTCTCAGAGGGTTGTAATTAAAGGGGCTAGTTCGGGTTGGGCCTCGGTCACTAGTGGGGTTCCTCAGGGTTCCGTTTTGGGGCCGCTGTTGTTTATCATTTACATAAATGATATCGACGGTGGCATCGTCAGTCGGATCGCCAAATTCGCTGATGACACCAAGCTTGGGGCCAATGTTGGGACGCCCGAAGCGATCGAGGAACTGCGTGCGGACCTAGGTAGGATAGGAGAGTGGTCCGAAAAATGGCAAATGCCGTTTAACTTGGGTAAATGCAAAGTGATGCACATTGGCTACGCCAATCCCAAGTCGGACTACTCGATGTTGGGGAGTCATATCGAGGTGACTGATTTAGAAAAGGACTTGGGTGTGGTAATTAGCAGCGACCTTAAGTTTACGAAACAGTGCGTAGAGGTGGAAAAGAAAGCCCAGAAACTGTTGGGTTATATCAGGAGGCAATTTCAGTTTCGGAACAAGGAGATTGTGCTCTCTCTGTACAATTCCCTTGTACGGCCGCACCTGGAATATGCTGTGCAGTTCTGGTCGCCCACCCTCAGGAAAGATATTGAGAGGCTGGAGCGAGTGCAGGCGAGGGCCACAAAGTTAATCCCTTCCGTTAGGCATATGGGCTACAATCGACGGTTACGCGCCCTGAACTTGTTTTCGCTTGAAACTCGGAGGCTGCGCGGTCAACTGATCGAGGTTTTCAAGCTCTTACGCGGGTTCAACGATGTCGATTTTAGAAGTATGTTTAGTTTAAATGATAACCCAACTCGCAACAATGGTTGGAAGTTGGATTTGAAACGGTTTAGGACTAGTGTGTGTGGGAATCACTTTACGTATAAGATCTGTGACACATGGAACAGGTTACCTTCGGAAGTTGTGAACAGTTCCTCTGTGGATCAGTTCAAGAAAAGGGTAGACCAAATCTTGCACACTATTTGAGTGTGTAAAGACATTTAGGACCTCAGTCTGCGGAAATTTCTTTTCCTATAAAATAGTTAATATCTGGAACCAACTTCCCTCAGAGGTTGTTTCCAGTCAAAGTGTAAATGTGTTTAAAAATAGGCTAGACAAAGTACTGAATACTCTCATAGTTCAAGACTAAAACATAAGAAAACTCTGCAGGAGATCGCTTGCACGGTGTCTCTGTGAGCAAGCTAAATATAGAGCTATTTATATATTCTCCACTTTCCTGTAAAATTTCCTTGGCTACTTTTCCAGGGTCAAGGTATTTTCTTCAACCTTTTTCCGTACCTGCCTCTGGCAGGGAGGGAGCGGAGGGTGGGGAGAGAGCCTTCTACTTTTCTATCCAGTTTTCTACTACTGCTAGGATAGTTGAAAGAAAAATAAACTTTTACAAAATTTTCCCTGGCACCCGTTGCCATTGGTACCTCCTCGGTATGGGCCGCAAGGCCTTTTGAGGTACTTCTTTTCCTTGTAACTCCTTGTAACTCTCTCTCTCTCTCGTCTATTTTGAAAAACTTTGTGTCACTTATGTAAGATCTTTTATTATTATTTAATCTATTAATCACATCTCTTTTAATAAGAATAAGATTAACTGTTTAAATCTTTCTTCGTATGGTTGAATCTTAATTTCGGTAATCTTATGATGATTATCTTCTCATTAATCTGTGAACGGTCTCTATAACCTGTTTTATATTTCATGAGATTAGTTACACGAGAACTCTACACTATACAGTGTATCCTTAAATGGGGTCTAACTAATGGGTTACGCGGATTTAGTATACAATTTGGGTTTCCCGGATTTCGTAATCGGAATTCCGAGAAATGAATTCTAATACGCAATTTATGTTTTGCGACGCGGCATTGCGAATTGTACGAATGATTTTAAGGCCGGCTAAATATAACTCGGAAGGTTTTTCTTCTTTCACGTAAGTTACCAACCTCCTTTTACTAGCGGTTATATTTTTCCTTGATCCTTTCTGTATACAGTTTCGGAAAAAGTTCGCCTAGAAAAAAAATTCTAAAAAGCATAAAAAATTACTAATTAGTAATGACAGTTTTGTTCTTTAAATTTTATTGCTGTCACCAAACCGAATAAAAATTCCAAAGACAAAGATACTATTTACTAATTAGTAATTTTTTATGCTTTTTATAAATTTGCATGTAGGCGAACTTCATTCTCTTAAGGTGTACGTGTAATCTTATAGTTATTATATTTAAAAGCCAATAAATATGGAAAAATACCCACAAAAACCTGTTGCAAATCACAATCTTATTAAAAAAAACTAGAAAATTATTTAAAAATAATTTGCGATACACAAAAAAAGAGAAAAAAGAAAAGATAAAAAAAAAAATTAATCTAAATAGAGAAAAAAAATTAAGATACAAAAGTGGAAATATTTAATGATTTTGGGTGAGGAATTACAGTAATAAGCAGAGACACAGGAATGACACACATACGAACGGACGCACCTAAATTATATAATCTCACAATTATTCATTTATTCATTCATACATACGTGCCCAGTCATGTAAATTTATATATCACACACACACACACACACACACACACACACACACACACTAAAACTGCAGCACGAAACTAAGTTGAGTTCAAACACGATTAACAAAAAATTCTTTGAATACCAAAACAAAGTTTAGCAAACTTTTAGATATATTTTAAAAAAATAACTAGTTTTATATAATATATATATTATATATATATATATATATATATATATATATATATATGCGTTAACTTTAATGCAATTTTAAAGTTATATAATGAACTATAATTAACTTTAATTCGTTTTTTTTTTACAAATATTTAACCATTTCTTTTTAAATAAACTTACACAAAAAGTTCTTAATGTTTATATATGACCTGCTCATTTCCTTTATGAGAGAGAGAGAGAGAGAGAGAGAGAGAGAGAGAGAGAGAGAGAGAGAGAGAGAGAGAGCATTTCTTTGAATAAATTATAAAGACTTTTAAATTTTTTTAATTGTTTTAAAAGTAATTCAGTCGTTCTTTTTTTTAAATAATATATCTTTTCCTTGAAGAAGAGTGTAATTAGCCTTTTTAAAAGCGTTTCCAGCTTTTGTTTAAAGTCACTTTAAAGATTTCTTTAAAGCCTTTTCCAAAACCCACTCAGACTCCTTTAAATTTTTTTTCTTTGAAAGAAGAAAAAAAGAGATTTTTAAACGCAGCCTTACAAAGACTTTTATTTGAAGACTCGTTTCATATAAAGTTATTTAAACCATTTCAAATGATCGTTAAGAGGATTTTTCACCTCCTTTCAAATACTCGATAGAGAATTGTTAGAATTAAGGAGAAAGCTTTTTCCATACCCTCTCAGCTCGCATATTCCATTCCCTCATCGAAATTTCTTCGATCCTTTGTAAACATTAATTTAGCGAAATGCTCTTTTAATGGAATCCGCGCTTCAATTTCGTCACAACTCATAAATAAGTACTATTATAACTATTGTACCAATACTACGAGTAACATATACACTACTACTAACCCAAAAACCACTATTATTGTAAATGTTACTATTTATAGCTTACCGAGAAATCAGAGCCAATTTACGTAACATATTTTGTTTGTCTGCGTTTACCTAGAAATGTAAAAACATTTCAACAGCAATAACAGTTTGAACCGTAACAAAAACAGTAAGCAAAATGGAGTCGGGTTGTTTACGCCCTTCGTGATCGTCCATTTCGTCCTTTCCTTTCAGTGGAAAATTACGCTTTAATTAATAATTAATAATTTGAAATAAGGACCAAGAGGAAACTTGGGAAGAGGGGAAATTAATTGGTTTGGAGATAAATTCAGAGAGAGAGAGAGAGAGAGAGAGAGAGAGAGAGAGAGAGAGAAATTATTTCTTATCAAAGTAAGAGCAGTATATATATATCCGTTTTCTCAAGGACATTAATGATGGGCCAAAAAAAAAAGAAAAAGCCCAAATTGTCCCATGCATGAAATGACCCAAATTTAAATGTTATTTTTGACAATGAAAATTAAACAAAAAAACTAATTTTTTTATTTATTTTCGTTTCGTTTCAAAATTTTTCGTTGGAATGTTTAAAAAATATAAATAAAAAGATAAATAAAATGTGAAGGTTCTGAAATGAACGAAAACTAAAAATAAACAAGTAATTATTTTCAGTTATTTGTAATTCATTACTCGTAATTTAATTATATTAATTTATTGTTATTATTAATAATATTAATAATAATAATAATAATTATTATTATCATTACCCTTTTTACACCAATTGCATATTCATAATTATTTCTCCATCACGATCCTTATCAACAATGATTCATATTATCGTTTTAAATGAACAATTACATTTTGTACAATTACGCAATTTCGTACGGCAAACAAAAGGTCACGTGATATAAATGCATTGTGAAATAAATTATGTTGTGAACCACAATAGTACACACACACACACACACACACGTAGACTGAATTAAAAGGGCAGTACAGAAGAGGTTTTGGGTCTTCTTGGTTTCGATCATTGCTGATTTTTAGTAAAAAGATATATTTTTTTTAGGTAATTTTATGCGCAGAATTCACTTTTGGCCTTTCTTAAATGCGGAAATTAACCAAAACTAAGATATATGAACCGTTGGCTAACTAAAATAGAAAGTAAACTATATGTATCGGAATGGTCTAGCATTTTATGAAGTTTTTCAATATTGTATGAGCACGAACGTGAAAGGCTGCATATTATAAGTTAGGTTAGGCGAGGAGAGTGTAACTCACCTCTCTTAAATAGTTGTTTTGTTAGTCTAATACTGCGTCGGGTTTAATTGCGAGTTCATGATAACAAAATTTTATGTTGGTGTATTCTTTTGCCCACCGATAAATAAACATAATAAGCTTAGATAATGGAATATGGGTGTCTTCGAACCGCGTTCCCTCGTGTACCGAAACTGTTTTTTGGCACCTCCATACGCAATTATTACGTACGATTTTGATCACCATTTTATGTTTCCTACGACATTCCTTTTCTTTTGGTATTATTATTATATTCCATTCCTGTAAAAAATGTACTCCATCTTTTTGTCCGCAGTCTATTGCGCAACTTTATTAAATCCTTTTTATCCGTCTTTACCGTAAGTGAACCAATATCTTAACTGCTTTAACGTAAATGAGCCCGAGCACAGCAGCTTATGAAAAAGGTATTGTATACTTTCGAAACAAGATATCGTATAATATTTGTGGAAGATAGAGCGTTCATTTAGGCTATAAGTGGGTATAATTTACTTTCTATTTTAGTTAGGTTACGGTTTATATAGCTTAGTTCTGGTTAATTTTTCCCATTTAAAAAATGGCAAAATTGAATTCTGTGCATAAAATTACGTAAAAAAAATATATATTTTTTTAAAAAAAGATCATCAGTGAATGAAACCGAGAAGATCTGAGGTTTCGTCCGCGAGTCACTAGGGCACGTCCCGAGCACACAGTGCCTCCGTTAGGCGCCCATGGACCCGCAGGGTCTCCACCCACCCCCAGCGAAACACATTTGTCGGTAGTTTTTTTTTAATATATTGCGGAGATTCCTCCCTCAAGTCGTAGTAAAATGGTTTTGAATGATTTTTGTCTTAATTTTCGTGTTTTTGTTCAGTCTGGTTAGTGCTCGATTACTTACTCTAACTTTGTTTTCAGTCTGTTTCGCTACAAGTGACTTTTACTTCCTGTTGCTCAATTAAACCGGACGTCAACTGCCACTGACATTCTCACAATTGAAGCTCATAAAAATATTATTTACGTTCTACCATGTCTCAGGATAGGCTGTCAAATATGACTTATCTTCAGTGGAAAAAATTTAGGGAGAAAACTAAGTTATAGGGATATTGCGCTTAGAAAAAGTAGGAAGAAATGGGAAAGAGAAGTGCTGTTGAAGATGTAGAAGAATATAGAAAAAGTAGAAGTACAGTATTCGTGCAAAAGTAGGAAATATATAAGTATTAGTGACTATTTTGGGTTGCTGCTGAATATGTTGAATTAATATTTTTGCTACAAAATAAGTTCTGTCACTCAATATTGATGTCTGCGTTTGATTGGTCCGATCAAAGATAGGAGCCCTCCACACGAAGTTTCGCGGGGACCACCCACACGCAGAGCGAAGGCCCTGCGAGCGCGTCTCTTACCACTACACCATTCGTAAAAAACAAAAAAATTCTTTCGAGTGTACCTTTTCAGCGTATCTCGTTTGATTTTTCAGAAATCCACAAGTTAACTCTTCAGTATGTTTATACATTATAACTTTACGGAGACTGAAAGACGTGCTTGGGCTGTGGCACGATTTACTTCAGTTTTCGTATTAAAATTACTCTCTCTCTCTCTCTCTCTCTCTCTCTCTCTCTCTCTCTCTCTCTCTCTCAATTGATGCACCATAAAAAAAACACCGAAAAAATACGCTGTTACAAGAATCAAATATTGCATAACAACAATTTGACAACCAATACAAAATAATTAATTCAATCCCGCTACTCTATATTTGCACTAACTATTTAAACGTTAGTGTAATATAAAAGAAAAATAAGAATGATTATAGCATTCATAGAGTGGTGGGATTAATCATTTGGTAAGACTGTCCAACAGTTGACCACATTTTTTGTTTTGTAAACAACTACTTTTTTTCGTGTGCCTCTTTTGTTATTTACAGTAAGACTGAGAGATACATCGTAACCATGTTGCACCACCTCTTCCCGTTAGATTGGAGTAGTAGTTAAGCGACATTATTGGGTTTGGGTTGTAGTTGGATGGGTGACCGTCCTCTAGAATCTAGATGATGTAGCGACCAGTGGTTCGGATCCCACGTAAAAGATCTTTTTCGTTCAACGGGCAATGGAAAAAAAAAACATTTTAGGGTTGGAAAATAATAACTTTATTAATAAAAGTACATTTTAGGGTGGAGAAACTTAATATTTGAAATTAGGTACTATTTGATAAAACTTAGTTTTAATTAGAAAATGTATGCCGATATTTGGCTAAAAATAGGTTAACCTAACCTAACAACTTGATAGGCTACCCTACGCTTAACTTTTATAGTTTATAGGGAGAAAATGAACTTGAGAAAATTGTATGATAATATATACCTAACCTAACCTTTCCCAACCTATAGCCTAACCTATTTCTCCACTCTAAAATGTATTTTTCTTAATAAATTTATTATTTTCCAGCCCCCAAAAGTTGTTTTTGTATTTTTTTCACAGCTCGTTAAACTGAAAACAGCCCACGTAAACTGTAGGTCCTCTCCGGCACATAATCTTTGTCGTTACGAAGTAAGGTAAACAATCGCCTAACATCATTATCTAAATCTGAAAAATAATAATCTTGTTTCTCATTAGATGAAGCGAAACGAAATCTACTGTAATTGATCAGATTATGTGATGCGACGTAAATAAATAGTGACCGAAAGAACACCAAATGATGGATAAACTAAAAAATTTAAAACATTTTTTATTTGATTAAATAACCTGAAAGTCTTTTAAAAGCAAAGTTAACAAATGAAACCGAGTAAAGTTAACATAATACCGCGACATTTGCCTCAACTTGTTAACCTAACTTGACCTCATTCGACCCGCATGACTTCCTGAAACGACTCAAAACAGCTTCACTCTATTTGATATGAACAACGGTAAACTTAGTTTAACTTAATCTAACAGTAATCTTAATATAAGCAAAAATTTGCACAATTCTTTAGCAAAAATACTACAAGCGATCTACAACAATGATTTGTTGTCTTCTTGTCTCTTACACACACACACACACACACACACACACACACACACACACACACGTTGTAGCGTCATGCACATAAAATATGTAGCTTTATTTCATGTATTTTTGAAACGTTTGCCACAAACCACTCAAATCACCCGGGGGGGGGGGGGGGACCGAGGAAATCGACAGAAATAAAGTAAAAATATTAAAATTCCTCAGCAGCAAAAATTCAAAATTTTTAAATGAATAAGGAAAAAACAGGAAACCAAATAAAACCTCCAAAATTTACATTTAAATTGGTAATAATATATATATATATATACCGTATATATATGTATATATTATATATATATATATATATATATATACACGGTATATATATATATATTATATATTATATATATATATATATATATATATATATATATATATATAACACACCAGGGTGTCTCATAAGTCCGGCATCATAGGAAAAATAATAAAAAAAGGCAAAACAAAAGCTTTTATTTACAGAACGTGCTCAATATGTCCACCATTGTTTTCAATACACAAATTCAGACGTGATACCCAGTCAGCAAGCACACGGTGAATGATGTCAGGAGTAATGGTGTTACATGCCCCAATAATGCGCTGCCGCAAATGTTCAACACTCCTAATTTTCTCTGCGTATACCAGCGCTTTCAAGTGGCCCCAGAGATAAAAATCTAGTGGCGTGAGATCCAGGCTTCTAGCTGGCCATTCCACAGACCCTCGACGTCCTATCCAATGACCAGGGAATTGTTGGTACAGGTATTCCCTTACTTGGGTGCTGTAATGTGCAGGAGCGCCGTCTTGCTGGAACCATGTTGGGAAATTTCCTTCTTCGTTCAAGACACTGGGAAATGCTTCTTCCTTGAGCATACGTGGGTAAGTGCCTCCAGTGACATGTTCATCGAAAAAGAGGGGGCCTATGATGTGATCCTTCCAAATGCCACACCATACGATCACCCGAGATGCACCTTGTTCCTTTGAAGAAGTATATCAGTGAGGGTTGTTTTGAGACCAGTAGCAGGTGTTCTGTCGATTTACCTCACCATTTCCATAAAAAACAGCCTCGCCACTGAACAGAATGGTGGACGGGAAATTGGCATCCCGAGCATAAGAAAAATATGAATTATGGTTTGTAGAAATAGAAAAATATGAATTTCTCCTATGATGCCGGACTTATGGGACACCCTGTGTATATATATAATTTTTTCGCCTCTCTCTCTGTCTGTCTGTCCTTTATGCAAGCGCAAACCGTTTGACCTAGAGCTACCAAATTTGGCACGGGAACCTCTTATGGGATGAGGAATGTCAACACAGAGTCGGTCAGCCTGTCTGTTTATCTGTTTGTATTACGGGCGGCAATATGAAGCTCGAGATTTTCATGACTGTGTTCTTTTCTATAGTTTTATTGGGCAAATAATTGAACCGACAGTAATTGGGAGTTCAATTATTTGGTCAGGGGGGTTTTGGGGGCTATCTGATCAGATTCAGAAATCTTGACACAATGTGAAGCTCAAAATTTTCACGGCTGCGTTCTTTTCTGCAGTTTAGCCTGTCTGTTTGTGAAATTTATTTCGGCAGTAATGCGGGAAGGGTGGGGGTGGGGGTTGGGGTAAGTGGGGGAGATGAGTGGGGGTAATGGGGGAGGGGTGGGGTAATGGGGAAGGGTGGGGGTAATGGGGGAGGGGGTTAGCCCCCAAGTTGCATAAAGGGGGGTGAGGGGGGCATTCAGTTGACCTAACCGGGCATTCAATTAACCCGGGTAACGCCGGGTACCTCACCTAGTATATTATATATATATATATATTAAGTGTTCGTGTGTTACCGAAAAAGCAATTTTATTTCAAAAAAGTCAATCTATTTGAGTCAAAGAGAAAAGGCACGAACAGACTTGGGCCTTCAGGTTCACAGCAAGCCGGAGATGAGATAAACGAAAAAAACATTCTATTATCTACATTATACTAATACACACACACACACACACACACACTACATTACATATATATATATATATATATATATATATATATATATATATATATATATAGAGAGAGAGAGAGAGAGAGAGAGAGAGAGAGAGAGAGAGAGAGAGAATGAAAACTCGGTCATGGATCTTAAGTTGCATTTCTCTAAACTCTAAAGCAATGAAGTACCTCAAAAACATTTCTGGTTTCTTTATACTCTACGTTTACAAATATTTATGAACACACACACACACACACACACACACACACACACACATTTCCGCATAAACGGAAAAAAAACGAACCTAACTTAGTACATCGGACGCAATTGAGGGCTCGAAGGGTGTTTTCTGTAAAGTGCATGAATTTAGTGAGCTACAGGTTAGCTTACCTTAACCTAACTTAATCTAATCTAACATAACGTGATGTAGCCTTTCGTAAGAAACTTAATCAGAACTAAAATGTATTTATTCCGTCAATGACAATATTTCTACATTTTTCATACACATTTTTTCAATGTTTCACTAAAAAGATAATCTCTGTACACCACACACAAACACACACACACACACACAAATTTGTGGAACGGAATTGTCTCTTTGAAAGTTTCTCTCTCTCTTTTATATATATACTGTGTATATATATATATTTTTTTTGTTTCAAAGTATGACCGCTCATGGCCACCAAAAGAAAGGTGGATAGCAGAGCGAACACGGGACGAAGACTATGAGACAGCGAACGGAAGTGAACAATAGACGGGGAGGAGGAGGAGGGGGGGGGGAAATTATCAGAGTCACAACCGGTAAAGAAGTCGGGAGCGAAGGAGGAAGGAGAACAACCCGGTTACCGAAAAGTAGGGACCTTCCGATAGAATAGCGCCAAGCCTATCACAAGGCCCGACGCTCTCCAAAAAGGGAAAATACTCTGCGCGCAGCGCAGAGTAAAGCGGACACTCCACCAGCAGGTGGGCAATTGTGAGTACGATGTTACAATCTGGACATCGGGGCACCCGATCCCCGGCCATCAAATAGCCATGGGTCAGGTGGGTGTGGCCAATACGGAGGCGGGCCAAAGCCACCTCCTTATGGCGCGACCGATGGAAGGAAGAGGCCCAACATCCCAATTTGGGTTTAATCTTGCAGAGTTTATTATTTGCAGCGCCATCCCGGCGACTCTGCCACCGGGAGCGCAAAAACCTACGGAAGCCAGGGATATAATCGGAAAAGGGGAGGGACACGGGTGAAACCTGTAGTCGGCACGCGGAACGGGCAGCTCGATCGGCAGCCTCATTTCCAGCCACGTTAACATGTGCAGGAACCCAGCAAAATACCACCTCCTTGCCACCAGAAGTGACAAGGATATGGCACAGGAGCTGGATTCGTCGGACCAGTGGGTGGACAGGGTCAAAACACTCCAGGCCATCCAGGGCACTGCGGGAATCCGAATAGATGACAAACGACCCATCCGGATGCTCCCGCACCACCTCCAAAGCGCTCAGAATGGCATAGAGCTCCGTCGTGAAAACGGAAGCCTCATCAGGGAGACGGGTACATCGGGGAGCAAGGGCAAACGACTGGGGAACAGCCGCGGCCCCAACGCCCCCCGACGACCTCGAGCCATCTTTGAAGACCGCAACACATGCAGAGTGACACGCTGCATGCTGAAGGAACAGAGACCGAAGTAAGGCAGAGTCAGAATCGGCCCTGCGAACGGGACGCAACGCCCTACAGCACGCAACAGGGGTGCTCTCCCAAGGTGCAACACCCCTGAAAGAGACCGGTATAACGGATGGAGGAGTGCCCATACCATCAAGGAGGGAGGTCACCGTGTCGGTGAAATACCAACCCCCATCCCGGCAGAACGCCCTCTCAACCACCTGGAACAGAGGAGAGGTGGGAAGACGGAGAATCTGGAGATAGTGCTTAGCAATGAGGAACGACCTCCGATCCTCCAAGGGAGGGATGTCGCACTCAACCTGCAGACTATCAACCGGAGAGGAGCGGAAGGCGCCAGATGACATGCGCAGTCCTCTAGAGAGGACCGGATCCAGTATCCGAAGGGCCGTGCGGGAGGCGGAGCCATACACCACACTCCCATAGTCTAATTTGGACTGTACCAGGGACACGTACAAACGGAGGAGCGTCCGCCTATCCGCGCCCCATGTAGTATGCGACAGATGCCCCAGCAAATCCAGGGTACGTCTCGCGGACTCGCGCAGCCGGTGAAGGTGGGGAACCCAGCTCAAACGGCTCTCGACAACCATACCCAAGAAGAGTACTGATGGAACGAGGGCCAGAGGCTGACCCCCGAGTGTAAGGTTAAAGGCTGGGATGGCGCCGGATCCCCGTCTCCTCGACGGAAGGAAGGCCACACACGAAGTCTTCGGGGAAGACAACGTAAGGCCCACCGACGACGCCCAGCGTTCAACCCGATTGACCGCGAGTTGGACTTGCCTCTCCACGAGGGGGGGACTCGTCCCCGCGGCATACACAGCCAGATCATCTGCGTAGATGGAACAGCGCACCGAGGGCGGAAGAGCTCCCGGTAGCGCAGACATAACCAGGTTGAAGCAGGAGACGCTTAAAACACACCCCTGGGGCACCCCCTCCTCCTGAACATACAGGTCAGATAGGGCCGCCCCATTACGGACGCGGAAAGTGCGACGGCAGAGGAAGTTGCGAAGAAACGTGGGCAAAAAGCCCACAAAACCAAGAGACTTCAAACGGTCCATGACAACTCCCCGACGGGTCGTGTCATAGGCCTTTTGGACGTCGAAAAAGACGGCCAGAACAAGATTCCGGCGGGAAAATGCCTCCCGTACATCATGGCCAAGGAGGAGAAGGGGGTCCAGAGTACCCCGAAATCGACGAAAGCCATACTGGGTCGGGGGGTATAACCCAAGCGACTCCAGTGTAAAGGAAAGTCGGACGGCCACCATCTTTTCAAGGAGCTTGCATAAGCAGCTCGTCAAGGCAAGAGGCCGATAGCTCGCCACCTCCGCCGGATCCTTCCCCGGCTTAGGTATAGGGACCACAATCGCCTCCCTCCAACGGGAAGGGAACGACCCCTCAACCCACACCCGGTTGAAAAGATCCAGCAAGAAATGCAGGGCCATCGGGTGCAGATTCCAAATAAAGTCATACGGAATGTCATCAGGGCCAGGGGCGGAAGAACGACGGGTTGCCAAGGCAGCCCGAAGTTCCCGCATCGTAAAGAGACGGTTATAGGGCTCGTTCCTAGGGGGCGGGAACGTGACCCCCGATAAAGGACGATCCGCAGCTGAAGGCGAACGGGAAACCGCAGCAAAAGCACCGGCCAGCCGATCAGCCACAGCAGCAGGATCCGAAAGGAAGCCGTCCCCGTCCCGAAGGACAGGGCGACTAGCAGGGACTGGCTTCCCCTCGATACTACGTACCTTCCGCCACACAGCAGCAGAATGGGTAGATGAGGAGATGCCGGACACAAAAGCACGCCAAGAGGCCCGACGGGCCAACTTGAGAGTCCGGCGGGCGAAAGCCTTCGCCCGCCGCATCTCAATCAAGTGGTCCGCGCGCCGGGTGCGGTGGAAGCGGCGCGTTGCCCTCTTCCTCTCGCACACCGCCTGGTGACATGCTGGAGTCCACCACGGGACGCTACGAGTCCGCGGGTTACTGGAAGATCGAGGAATACAGTCCTCCGCGACGCCCATCACCACCCGCTCGAAGAACTCCAAGCTCTCATCCACTGAGCCAAAGCTCAATACCGAACGGACAATGACGGAACGAGCTCTGAAAGATGGCCAGTTAGCCCGCGCAAGGCACCACCTCGGTCGAGACGAGACGCCCGGCTGCGGTCCGACCGGCTCAAGACAGACTGGGTAATGATCACTGCCATAAGAGTCCCCCAACACCTTCCACGAAAAATCGAGTAAGGCATCGAGGGACACCAAGGAGAGATCAATACAGGTAAATGAACCCGTAAGTTCGTGGAAATAAGTAGGTTCACCGGAATTGAGGCACGCAAAGGAAAGTTCCTCCATTAAGGAGAGTAACATACCAGCAACATTAGTCGACCGAACATCTCCCCAAGCCGGGTCGCGACTGTTAAAGTCCCCGAGGAGGAGAAACGGTCGAGGTAGTTGCAGCACCAACTCGCGAACCGCGTCGCGAGAAGGAGGGTCATGAGGAAGAATATAAATCGAGCAGGCAGTGTACTGGCGATCTAAAAAGAGCCGCACAGCCACAGCCTGCAAGGAAGTGCGAAGAGGCACACCTCGCGATGGTAACGAATGATGCACGTAAATCGCCGCACCCCGCCGGCGTGTGTGCTCATCCGGGGTGCAAGGGAAACCAACATAGCCAGAGAGACGAGGGAGTCCCGCGCAGCCAGGATAGTCTCCTGGAGACAAACACAGGAAGGCCGCTCGCTCTCCAGCAGGGAGGCAAGGTTCTCCCAGTTAGCTAAAAGCCCCCTACAGTTCCAATGCAAAATGGAACTGTAAGGGGAAGCGGCATTATAAGAGGCAGAGAAAACAGCGAAATAGCCACGGACCAAGCTGAGCAGCAAACTCAACGGTCCGTAACCAGGGACGGAATCGGCTTCCCCGACTCACCCAGAACTGGGGGGGTAGGGGCCACCGACTCCGCATCTGCTTCACCCGTAGTAGAACGAGAAGTGGAGAGTAGAACAGGGAGGTCAGAGGGGGGCTCTCCCGGCGGGGGGAGAGACGACGAGACGGGCCCAGCCGAAACCCCCAACTCCCCACCAGAGGGGGACTGGGGGGAACCAGTTGTTCGAGGGCTCGTCAAACCAGACAAGCACTGACGGGGGGGGGGAGGAAAGGTCGACCACAGGTGGGAGAGGTAGATCCAGGAGAGAGACCCGACCACTCTCAGCAGGAGCCGAAGGGAGAGAGACTCCATGAAGGAGGGCCGCCAGGCTCCTCTCGACCGGGTCAATCATGGGAACAGAGTCAGTAATCGAGGGTGTCATGGGGCGGTGTACCTCGACCGACAACCGGACACTGGTCGGGGCACCGGGAGGTGACGCCCCACCAGCCCTCCGTATAGAGAGGGGAGTCCCGAGCGGATCAGGGGCAGCGCGCCGCTTCCCCTCCGGTGAAGAAGGGGAAACAGGGCGAGCAGCGGTCATGATCGGGTCTGGAGGACTCCGACCACGGCGACGCTTCCTCCTCCCCTTCGGGGCATCACCCTCCCCACCCGAGAGACGAGTAGGCAAGGATCCAGACCCCAAGGCCGGAGAGGGAGAAGGGGCACTTGTAGGCAGGGTATCAGATGGTGTCTGAAAGTGAGGCAGAGGAACAAGAAGGACCCGCGGCGCCAGGAGGACCACCAACCCCCGGAACTTCCAGGGGGGGCACCACTCCGGTAGACGCCGGGGTAGCACGGGAGGGGCCCGAGGACCCGCCAGGGCCAAGAGCCGCAGCGTAGGACAACCCCCGCCGCGGCTCCCGGTCACGGACCCTATCGCGCGCCTCCCGCGCACTAAGGAATTCAGTAGTCCTTAAGGACCGCACCTCGAATTCAAACTTGAAAACGGGGCAGTCCCAAGAGGAGGAAGGGTGGGCCCCCGAGCAGTTCGAGCACCGCGGGGGCTTCGTGCACGGGGTAGGGTGCGCAGGCCCACCGCAGCGGACACATAGCTTACCCTCACGGCGGCACGCAGAGCTAACATGGCCGAACCGGTTGCAGCCAAAGCAGCGAACCGGGTCAGGCACATATGGTCGCACCGAAAACTCACACGACCGGCGATCACCCATGCCCCAGAACACCTGGGCTGGAGGCACAAGGGAGTCAAAGGTCAGGAGCAGACGAGCGGACGGGGTAAGAGCACCATCCCGGCGCGACGAAAAGCGGAAGACCCTCGTTACCCCCTGGGGGCAAGATCCTCCTGCAACTCGCCAACCGGGATTGACAGCAGACGGGAAGCGAAAATGGTGCCCTGACAGCTATTCAATTGCGGATGGGGAGTCACAGAAACTCTGCAACCCAAGACATCCTGCAACTGTAGAAGGGACCCAGTCACCCCCGAAGAACGGGACTTCAAAAGAAGAGACCCATCCTTCAGAGGGCGGATATCATAACGACAGGGAATCCCTATCGTCTTAAGGCGCTGAAACACCCGTTCCGAGTTGCCCGGAAGGGAGCCAGCGGAAGGGCGGAGAACAAGGAACCTGTCCACCGGACAGAAATTGACAGCGGAGACAGGTCCATGTGTAACGGTAACCGAGTGGGCGAGAGAACAAGGGCCGCGAAGACCCCGCCCTACGGCCACCACGAGTCCGGCCACGAGAGCCAGACGCCGCAGAGGACGAGAGGGGGCCATACGGCTGGAAGGTCAATCCAGCGGAGGCAGAGGCCGCTGAACGACCAGAAGTAGTAGTCTTATCCAAATCCAAGGGCGGGCCAGAGTCGTCAACAGGAGGGGAGTGAAGTTTAGAAATAGAACCCATAAACAATAGCTTTACAAAAAAGGCAGCCTCGGACCCAAGACGATGCACCATCCGCCGCTGCATCCTTCAAAGCGCAGGCCCAACGTCCCGGGTAGCCCGCCCCCCAACCTAACTGTCGTTTTAAAAACAGCAGATTGGCACTACGGAGATTTGTCCGTTAAGGGCCAAGCAAAGACCCAATCCAGACGCAGCAGCGGTCCGGGCGCCCGTACCATCCCCGGAGCACGGCTCAGCCACGGAGCGATGCCCCCCGGCGGGTGCACCCGATGACCCCAAGACTGCAAATACAAACAGAGGGGGGGGGATACTACGATTGACAGAGGCACAGGACCGAGTCAAGACAAAAGAACTTCCGGGAGAGACGGAAAAAAAGGGGGAGCAAAAAGAAAAGAAAGGGGGGGGGGGAAAGAAAAGGAAGGGAAAAAAAAAAAAAAAAAAAAAACGCAACTAGGTAACTCTTCGCCCACACCCCGCGAGGAGTTGAGGAAACCTCAACAACCCACGAGGTGTACGAGCCCCTCGGCCCGGCAAGCCGGAGTACCTAATCGAGGGGGATATACTGTATATATATATATATATATATATTCAGGGTGTCCCATAAGTCTGGTCTCATAGGAAAATTTATTTTAAAAGCCATTTACAAAATTTTAGCCATTACGTGTTATTTTACCTGCAACAAAAAGAAAAGGTCCCAAAACAAGACATCAGTTTGAACATTTGTTTTAGTTTTAATGTATTCCTTTTGTAAATTTAATTTAATATAAATTTTCCTGTGAGAACGGACTTATGAGACACTCTGTATATTAGCGACTAACAGAAAGCTATTCAATTAATTTATAAGGGTCAAACTACACCAATGAATTAGTTTGGAAATAAAGTTAAGTGAAAGCAAGATCCGACTGATAAAAGTTCAAACGGTATGGAAGTTTCTTTTGACAGAATCATTTGGCCGTCGACTTATTCCAAAGAGTCATAAGAGAGTCTCGTTACCAAGTTTTATTATTTTTGTATTCGCCCCTCCCCCCCACCCACCACACACACAAGTATAAAAGAATATTATACTAGCAGGGAAATGTATCAAGTGAGAAAGTAACGTATTATTATAACGTATTATTATAATTACCATATACAACGTTCGTCTTTTCACTGGTTCCATTTCATTTCCTTATAAGAATACGTCGAGCAAAGATGAATTACCTTCCATACGTATCTATAAATATATTTGAGAGAGAGAGAGAGAGAGGAGAAGAGAGAGAGAGAGAGAGAGTTACAAGGAAAAGAAGTACCTCAAAAGGCCTTGCGGCCCATACCGAGGAGGTACCGATGGCAACGGGTGCCAAGGAAAATTTTCTACACCCTCAAATAGTGTGCAAGATTTGGTCTAACCTTTTCTTGAACTGATCCACAGAGGAACTGTTCACAACTTCTGAAGGTAACCTGTTCCACGTGTCACAGATCTTATACGTAAAGTAATTCCCACACACACTAGTCCTAAACCGTTTCAAATCCAACTTCCAACCATTGTTGCGAGTTGGGTTATCAATTAAACTAAACATGCTTCTAAAATCGACATCTTTGAACCCGCGTCACGTAAGCGTCGATTGTAGCCCATATGCCTAACGGAAGGGATTAACTTTGTGGCATTCTTCAGCCGGTTTTCAATCCACCTACCTACTTCCCCACCAATACCCAGCACGCGCACTTTAGCAATTAGCCGGCGGTGAGGTACCTTATCAAAGGCTTTCTAATCCATCGCCCTACTCTTATCATACTCACTCAACATGACGTGAAAAAACTCGAGCATGTTGGTGAGACACGACCTATGCCGTCTAAACCCATGTTGGAGTCCCCAAGTAGCTTGTAGGAATCCGAATGGTCAACAATCCTACCCGCTATTATCCCCTCTAATTATTTACCTACAACTGAAGTGAAATGGTGTCATTTATAGAGGTTCCAAAGCCCCTCTTCCCACGCATGAGGTAGCAGTTGGGTCCTAATTGTAAGAGTAGAGAAAGAGAGTTAATACTAAGTTTTTTTTTTTTTTCCCTGCAGTCAGAGGAGAACATCATTAACCTAAGCTAAAAGGACAGAGTAGGGATGGGAAGGGGTCCTAGTAACCCACGGGACAGGTTTGTACAACAGACTTCACCCACCCTCCCGAAAGAGAGAGAACCTAAAGGAATTGGCAGCCAATTTCTCTAGAATCCCACGACTCGGGACCGGAGGGCTGTCACACCCCAAGTATAAAGTTTACTACACCCAGAAGGAACGTGCATAACCTTTATACCCCCTGCGGAGTATAGAGAGAGGGAGAGAGAGAGAGAGAGAGAGAGAGAGAGAGATATTTGAGGGCTTCAAATTGTCATATTAACCTTTTCATGCCTGAATCATACTTACAGGTTTGAAAAATTTGGTGCAAAAATCGTTTCTAAATTACTATTTCATAAGGGAGAAGATATCATGCACATTAACGTTCCCATATGTTGCCATATGGAATTAAAGTTAAACTTGGGGTCTTCTGATCTAGAAACTATTTGTTTTTATTGTATAACTTCTTTTCCCAAAGTCTGGAAGACGATTTAATGGTGGAGATTCCGCTGCATTCTCGTTCCTTCCGCATCAAGAGCGTATATAACATGTTTGCCTCAATTTTGCAATTTCTTTAGCTGATTACAAAGCATTTTACAATTTTTGGAACGGTGAGTGTTGCATGATTGAGCTTTTTGTTGCAGGTTTGTTAAGGGCTATTGCAAAAAATCGTGTTTTATTTTTCAGGATTTCAGGATCTTTGGCAAACCACTTCCGTGCAATGTTTCATTTATCCACTTGGGTTAATTGGATTGTACATACCATCGACATCGATTTTGGAATTATTTAGTTCATGTTTGACGTTGCGAACGGCAAAAGCGAACAAACACAACATCACACCGAATGCGATACGAGTTTTGACTTCTTTCGACATCATGAAAACTCTCGAGACAACGATGACATGAAGTAATTATAAAAATATGAATACGACGCTGCAACTAACAAACTGGATTTTCCATTATCATTTTGAACAAACCATGTTAAATTTACGTTTTCTTTAGATAAGTATAGTTGCTTAAAAATGTCAAGAATTTCTGAAAAAAACACCACGACTTTTGCAAAGCCCTTTACATCAAAACTGAATAGAACTATACGAGGACACCTTCGAGCGGGCGCTCAAATGATGTTTGCTACTACTACTACTACTACAACTACTACTTTTGCAGTAACTGTTGGTTCCTGCTGTAGTAAATGTAGTTGGAGTTACTCTTCAAAACCTAGATTCAGAATAGTGGGAGGTCTTAGAAGCGATAAGCCTCAGTAGACGCTTGGGAGTCAAAACCTGCGAATAAGTTAATAGAACTTAAACGAAGGCCACTCTGCTATGTATTTAGTATTTATGTTTAGAGAGAAGAAGCAGTGATGTTCCTTTTGTACTAAGTGTAGTAGGAATCTACGGCCGGTCAGTGTGAAAACGCTCGAAAGTCGAAGAGACCTGTAAAGCTATAAAGAAGGGGTACAGAGAGAGTTAGATGAGTTGCGATTTTTTTTTTTTTTGAGGGAGGGGGAAGTACTGCTCTCTCTCTCTCTCTCTCTCTCTCTCTCTCTATATATATATATATATATATTATGCAGTAGGAGTCGCTGGTCGGGTCTGGTATCAGAGAAATGAGTTCTCAAATGATAACCGCTTTTTTTCAGTTTTTATTTTACTGAGGGGGAGCTATTGGGAGTCAAAACTTCTGAATTTTAAAAAAATTATAGCATATTTAAGTAAACCATTTTGAAACACAATTTTATAGTTTCAGAATGTGAAATAAATTTCTAAAACGTTTTTGCTCTTGCTCGTACGCTATCGTATCACAGGGTGGTTCGTATAGGTTGAGAATTATTCATTTTGTTCTGTGTTGCCCTTAATACAAGCTCGCGCGCACGTGTACACACACACACACACACACACACACACACACGGCTGTATACTGTAGAATTCCTTTAGGAAGTTTCAGTGCGATAGAGATTGCTATATTATACAATTTTTTTTTTTTTTTATATTTTGGCCTTCAGCAATAAAATGACTTCTTCTATTTGACAAATAAATAAATCCTTCAAATAGTGTATGTCGTAGATTAAATCAAGCTGTGTAGCTTTTCATGCAGCCATGCTATCCTTTATTTTACATTTTCCTCTAATGAATAACTGGGTACACAAGATAAGTGAGAAAGAACTAAAAGCTATATCTTTCATTATGGTTTTTTACGTTCCTATAAATCTTCTTTCACTGCTTTTTCTGTCATCATTGGCCGCCGGAAGAGAAGACCTTGTCTATGGTATACTCCAGTACTACTGCTATTTTTGTGTGAAAGGTTTATACACTCATACGTGTGAGTATGGTACGAGAGTTTTTAATTCTATTTTCAATTATTCTGTGTCCTCTCTCATTTTCCTAACTTTTTCTTGAGTTAGCCTACGCAGTAGATCTTCAGGTCTTTTTAGCCTGTAACCAACTTCTGTAACTACTACTACTACTACTACTACTAGGAAAATTAAACCACAATAAAAAATTGATTTATTAGAAGCACAAGCCTTGGGCCTATTATAAGGTTTTTATCGGATGCGACCAGACGAAGCCCTGATAAAGTTCTTAGGTTAGGCGGAAAGCGTCTGCTTGTAGCAAATCCATTTCTCATTGTGGTTTGGGACTATTCACATTACATCGTATTATTAATCTTATTATAATTCTGACGTTTACTCTTATGGAAATATCGTTACTTTCTTTACAAACTATTACATCTAAAACAAAAGCATACCTTTCAAAATAGCGAATTTACGTTATGTCGACCGAGCAGAAACGGTTCGTGGTAAAAGGGTACCAGCAGAGATCTTTCTCACCCCGAGCCCAAAACGAGAATGGATAATGCATTAGAGTGAATTTGACAGGATTCCGTCTTTCAGTGTCGATCCATCTTGCGCAAAGCAATTAATTTCCATCCCTTGCTTAGCCTTATTAAGACACGACCATTCGTCTTCTTTTCCCATTTAGCCTGTCGTCAGCTGGGAAAAATCGTCGGCCGAGGGGAGACCTCAAAACGAAATGGTTTAGGCCGACGGGGAGACTTCAAAACTAAAAAAGGTTTACGAATATATGAAAAGGCAAAAGAAATAATGGAATTCAAATAAATGAGTTCAGCCGAAGTTAACCCCCTAACTTAAGAACAATAAATGAGTTTAGTACTCACACGCAAATTCTGCATTTAGAAGAAGTAATAAATATTATTTAGTCAATGTCATTCCTTCATTACGACAAAGAATTAGCTTCATCCCAAAATAATGAAACATGAAAAGAAATAATTTATTCTAGTAAACCTTTCGTAATAGGATCTTTTGAAACGCGAAATTATGAAACAAACATTTTTAGGAATTTCATATAAAAGGAAAAACTTAAAATTTCATGAAAATAAAACTAAAAACACTAAAAAATTATAAATAAAACTTTAAAAATCTTTGGGAACTTCACAAAAAAAGAAAATTGAGTCTTGCAGGAACTAAAAATTTGAAAACTATGAATTTCATTACAATGAAACCAAATTTAAAAAAAAATCATACAAATAAAAAACTAAGACTTTAAAAAAAAAATCTTTTCAGGATAAAAATAAAACTTTTTGGAGAAAATGTAAATATCTGTTTCAAAATATAAGTAATGAAATAAAAAAAAATCAATAAGAATAATTTGCCTTCTCAATTTTTTACTCCCAAAAGAAGTTTTGAGAGTCTTAGGTCGATGTGACCAAGAAAGAAGATAGTGAAGAAGAGAAACTGGAACAGACGAAGAATGGGAAATAGAGAAAGAGTGGAACAGAAACGAGAGCGTGAGTAAGAAGGCGCCCGGGCTCAACCAGGCACGCGCAGGCGTTAAGAGCAGGCTCTTTTGTAGATTTGGGGATCCGAACCCCGAGGCCTACTAACCTCACAAGGAGGAAGCAGGCCCCCTAAAAAGTGACAACAGATGCCGATAGCAGAACCACCGACACCTTCTCGGAGGATGGAAGAGAAAAGAGCTCTACCTCCAGCGAGGCCACACATAATCGACCAATCGACCAATCCTTTTTCCATCTCTCTGTGAGTCTTATGTTCTCCGATAAGAAATGAAAATATCAATAAGAAGTTATTTGTAAAAGGAGTAACTTATCTGTTAGGAAGTTTGTTCAGTGCCAAAGGAATTTAACAGAGACCAAACTTAGCTATACGAGGACTGGGTACAATTAATTTTAAGTAATTCTTCCATTTACTAAAACGATAGGTATAAAATTTTAACATTCCATCCATCGTGTTCTGCCTATCAGGCAGGTCCAACTCATGTGTCCCGCCAAAGTGTTCTATCCTAAGCTATCCTTTTCATCTCATGGTAGCTCCTGCCTGCCTCCAAATAATCTAGAATTGCTTTCCTTTTCCTTCCCTTCGGCCTTCTACCTTCATACGTACCCTCTATTACCTCCCAACAATCCTTCTCCTCTCAACATATGTCCGATCCATTTCTTCTGTCTTTCTCTTATGCCTTAATGAGTCTTCTTTCCTCCCTCACCTGTTGCAGTACTTCCTCATTACTTTGGTGTTCCCTCAGCTTACCTTTAGCATTCTTCTCCAAATCCACATTTCAAAACTTTCCAGGAGTTTCTTTTCAGTTGTTTTCAGTATCCATGGTTCTGCTCCATACAGTACCACACTCCATATCAAGCTTTTTACTAATCTTTTCTTCAGTTTCAAGTTGAGTTTACCTGTAAGTAGTCTTTTCTGTCTCTCAAAAGCTACCTTACCCATACCAATTCTAGATCTTACTTCCTTATTGCAATCTCCATTGTTTGTTAATAAACTTCCCAGATATTTAAACTGCTCAGCTTCTTCTAAGGTCCGATTTCCTATCGTTAGGTTCATTTGTGCTCCTTTCCTTCTTGCAATTTTCATTACCTTTGTCTTGGTCTCATTAATTCTCATTCCGAATTCTTCCGCCGTTGTTGTCAAGCTATTGACCATTCTTTGCAGTCCTTCCTCGGTACTACAAATAAATGCCTTGTCATCTGCAAACCTTACAGATTTGACCAATATACCTCCACTCTGATTCCCTCTTCCAGATCTGAGAGTGCTTCTTTTATCATTGCTTCCGCATAGATGTTAAATAACACGGGAGACAGGAGCATCCTTGCCTGACCCCTCTCTCAACCAGTCCAGGCTCCGATTCTCCTCCTGCAATTCTAACATTCACAGTCTGCCCAAGATATAGATTTTTTATCGGCCTACGGTCCCTCCAGTCAACATTAATATTCTTTAATATTTCCATTAGTTTCCTCCATTGGACTTTGTCAAAAGCTTTTTCAAAGTCAATAAAACAAACAGACATTTCCTGATCATGTTCCAGCACTCTCTCTCCCATCATTCTCATAATACCAATAGTTTCTCTTGTTCCGCATTTTGACCTAAATCCAAACTGATCCTCTCCAGCTCTGTTCGTTAGTCTTCTGGTTAGTATCCTTAGCATTATTTTTGATGCATGGCTGACCAAGCTTATGGTTCGAAATTCTGAACACTTGGTGGCTCTCGGTTTCTTGGGGATAGTAATCATAGAGGCTCTCATAAAGTCAGCAGGCCAGTCTCCACTTTCATACATGTTTCTGCACAATACATTCACCTCCTCTCCAGTATCACCTTCAAGACTCTTCAGAAGTTCTGCTGGTAGTACATTATCTGGTCCTGGGGCCTTGCCATTTCTTAGGTCTTTTACAGCCATCTCTACTTCTCTTTCCAATATGTCCGGTCCCATACAATCTACTTCCACCTCATCTGCTTCCTCCATTTCGATGTTATTAGGTTTGTTCTCTTTATCATACAGTTCTTCAATATACTCAATCCATCTCTTCCTGATATCTTCTGGTCTTTTCAGTTTTTCTCTCCATTTCTCCCCTCTATTTCTCGCACTCCCAAGCTACTTCTTTTCCATCTATTTATGTCCTTAACTCTTTGGTACATTAAATCAGTTCTTCCTTTCCTTTATAATTCCTCCAATTCCCTGCACTACTCTTCAAGCCAAATCTCTCTTGCTTTATTAGTTTCTCTTCTCAGTTCGTTATTAAACTGTCTGTATTGTTGTCTCCCTTCTTCTGTATTTATACTCTTCCATTTTCTTCTTCCATTTTGTCAAGCATCTCTGTAGTGACCCAGGGTTTCCTTGCTTCTCTTTTCACATAACCGATATTTTCCTGTGCACTGTTCTTTATTGTATCCCTCAGTCTACACCATCTTTCTTCACTTGTCATATGAATGTGGCCGTCATTTCTTTGCCTCCTTATCTCTTCATTCACCATTTTAGCAAAAACTATCCTCTGTTCTCCCTTCAGTTTTTCAGTATCTCATTTCTTCCCTACTTTATTCTTTTTCAGAGTCTTCAGCCTCACCATATTTTTCCATTACCACCAAGTTATGATCGGAGTCAGCATCTGCTCCAGGATAAGCTTTCGAGTTCTTCACTACATTCCTATATATCTGTCTTACCAAAATAAAGTCAATTTGGAATCTTTCAGTCTCCTGGTTTTTTCCATGTGTATCTCCTGCTTTTGTGATTTTGGAACCAAGTATTAGTTACCATGAGTTTTTGCCTTCTGCAAAATTCTACTAGATTTTCTCCTCTTTCATTTCTTCTACCTAATCCGAATGGTCGAATCTCCCTTCCGTCTTTCCCCTCTCCAATCACACTATTTTCCAGTCCCTCATGATTATTAAGTTAGCATTTCTTCCATGGGCTTCAATTATTTCCTCTATTCTATCATACATTTCTTCTACCTCTTCTTCCGGATGGGCGCTTGTTGGCATATACACTTGCATGACAAAGGTATCTACTTTTTCGCCTTTCATTCTTATCTACATGATTCTATCTGACACACAGTCTAACTCCTCTACGGTGTTTCTTATCCTTCCTCTAAGTAAAATAGCAACTCCTTTCTCAGCCCTGTCACTACCAAAATAGATCACTCTCACGTCTCCACTAATAAAATCTCCTCCTCACCATCTGACTTCCGACAACCCCATAACATCTATGTTCAGCTTATTCATCTCTTGTTTGATGTTCTCTAACTTTTCTGGTCTGTTCATTGTTCTTACATTCCACGTCCCAATCTTTACTCCTTTGTTGGTGTCGCAGGGAATTCGCCTGATGACGACCTGGGAAGCCCTGCTGCTTCCCCTGCGGAGAGCGACATTGCCTATCGTTTGACTGGCAACTCCGTTTACGCTGTTATTCTTATTTCTCTCTGTGGACATTTTTACGAGTTTAACAAGGGCATATTAGTGAAGTGATTGCCCAATGCCTTCTTTAGCATTAACTAACAGTAAATATTCTATTAAGAACCCAAATTCATATACTTTCTTCAGTAACTTATTTCTACTAAAGCGACGGGTAAATTTTGATTAATTTCATCCGTAAGTAGGCCTATTATATATATATATATATATATATATGGTGAGTCACGACGAAATGTCATAACTTCGGGAGCTTATAGCTGAGGTCATTCCGTCTAAAACACTATATGAACATAGGTCCGATTCTTAACGGTTATGAAGCTATGGATGTTTGAATGTTTAAAAATAAGAACAAGCGAACAAATAGCTGCTAAAGTTTTTATTCATGAATTTATAATAACTGTTCAAAAAGACTACCCTCGCCTCAATACACATCGCGGGTCATCTGTGAATCGCGCGTAAGCTCGCATTAGTTCATTACGATTGTCCTTTATGAGGGCTGCAGCAATAATGTGCAACATCCAAAATGCGACGGAGCAATGCATCTCGTGTTTCCACTTTTCTCTGGTACACCAGCTCTTTCATGCGCCCCCACAGATAAAAACCTAGATGGGTTAGGTCCGGAGGGGAACCGGAGGGGTTCCAACGACTAGGGAAGCGATCATCGAGATGCGTTCTCACTGCACGGCTAGAATGGGGAGGAGCTCCGTCTTGTTGGAAGTACATACGCAATCGTGTTGTCAAAGGTACATCTTGTAACAGTGGCGGCAGTTCGTTTTGCAGAAATCGTAGATAAATGTCACCTATAAGGCCACCTTCGAAGATAAACGGACCAATCAGCTGATCGTAGAGACTACCACACGACACATTGACACTGAACCGATGTTGAAAATTACTTTCCACAATGGCATGAGGATTCACTTCTGACCACACACGTTAATTGCGAGTGTTGTTGCCACCGTCGCGGGTAAATTGAGCGTCATCACAGAACAAGACGTATCGTTGCAATTGTCGATCGGCATTGAGCCAATTACAAAATTCCAGCCGTTGAGCACGATCCCCAGGTTGGAGGTGCTGAACGCGCTGTACGTGGTATGGATACATGCCTTCTTCGTGTAACGTTCTACATACTCTCGTTTGAGGAACTCTAAGACGTGTGGAAATCCTTCGCGTACTGACATGAGGACTCCGCTGTACCATCTGAATAATGTTTTCTTGTTCAGCCACTTCTTGTTGTACCGGACGCTCAGATAAAACAGTAAAATTCGTAAACATACACCATATCGGCATATACGGCATTTGAAAACGTAAAAGACATATTGAATGCCAAAACATGAACTGCACGCTGTGAAACACGACACTCTCCTGCGTAGTTAGTTTGGTTCGGTAAGTAACTGTCAATTCAGTTCACGGTTACGCATGCGCATGCTTGAAATTCAAACATCCATAGCTCCATAACCGTTAAAATCGAACCTATGTTCATATGGAGTTTTTGACTGGGAATGACTTCAGCTATAAGCTCCAGAAGTTACGACATTTCGTCGTGACTCACCCTGCATATATATATATATATATATATTTTTTTTTTTTTTAAGTTCGGGAAGAACCGATTCGCCTCTATTTAAAAGGGCATATCTCAGCGGAAAAACAAAGAAAAAGTGAGAGGAAAGACAGAGGAAAAAGAAAGGGTGGAGGGGACAGTCGAAGTGGAAAAAGACCAAGGATGACAAGGACTGCAGGGTCGAGCCCCATCATCCTTGGGTGCTAGGGCCGGGAGGGCGCACGTGAAACCTCCAGGAACAAGCACGTACAAACGAGCACAAAGAGCACTCAAGAGCACGAGCTTAGAACCCCCTTGCGGGGATATATATATATATATATATATATATATATATATATATATATATATATATATTTTATTAACAATAATTCTAAATATCAGTGTTAAAGGTTTATCTTACAACATATTTTAGTGTGAAGAAAAAAAAAAAAGATTTTTGAAATATGCGCGGTTTTAAAAATGTATTTAAAGCTTCGATGTTGAAACAAAATTTTACTTTAAATATTTGGGATTAAAGTATATACTATTTTACCTAATTTTTCCAACGTTAACCATCAGTTTTCCATTAAGGGACTAAAGATTTCGATTAGTGTGATCCAGAGATCAACAAAAATTTATTTACAAAAACTGTAATGAGTAAAACGTTAAATATAAAACGTGTCACAGCCACAGCAGCTCCGAATGGCTTAATGGGAAGAGCAGTGTTTAAGCGTGTTAACGTCGTGTAATAGACTGGATTATAAAATCGACAACGAGTTATTGTGAATTAGACTGAGTTAGGTTGGGTTAGGTTAGTACGAGTTAGGTTACGCTAGGTTAGGTTAAGGTGGGTTAGTATTTTTGGAGTGTCGATGTTATTATATCTCGTTCACCGAGTGAGAGTGAGTATAAGTTCCCATTTATATCGGATGATGGTTCGGAAAAAAGTTCGCCTATAAAATTTATAAAAAAAAAAGTATAAAAAATTACTAATTGGTACTATTCTATTTTTCTTTGAATATTTTATTAATTTTGGTAATAAAATTTCAAGGATAAAATCCAATAATTACTAATTAGCAATTTGTTATGCTTTTTTTTTTTTAGAGTTTTTTAGTTTCCGGAAAGCTGTTTCAATTACATTTTGTTTCTATAAATACTAAAGCTAGGCTAAGATGTAGATAAAAATGTCACCCTAAAACTAACGTTTCAAGAGATGAAGCGAATTCAACTTGTTTTGGGCATATCGAAAACAAAATGAAGCACAAAGAAGCGAACTGATAAAAAAAAATAAATAAATAAAAGAATAACTTCCCAAGACTGTTATGGAAAACTGATGAGTGGGTAGTTGGGAGGTAACGAAAATGGTTCACTGAGTAGGTAGGTAGTTAATCTAACAATCATTAAATTCCTTTTATGTCAATAACTGGGTGGATGAAACCAATTGGTTGCTCACCAGAGTTATTCTCCACACTAGTATTATATACTGTGTGGGAGGAGCGTGCTCGGTAATAAGGATACATTACCGCTCAACCAACCGAGGAATAAACCAAGACAACGCTGGTACGAGAAGCCCCGCGAAGAGGAGAACAAAGGGAGCGAAAACGAAGAACGGGGCGAGAGGACGTACCAGCAAAGTGCGCTCTCGAAAACATAACCGGAGAAGGGAGACACTCCGATAACAAAAAGTAAGTGACTAATTGAGTTTTTACACCAAAGTTAATCTCATTAAATTAAGCTGGGTCAGACAAGTTAGGCCTACATTGTGGCCTAAGACCCAGCATCAACTCATAGCTTAACAAAGGTGAAGGTAGATTGCCCTAACCTAATTCTTGTGAGGAATCCTACTGTGGACCTCAATTTATCTGCCCGCTCTGGACCATTTCCGGAATCTCTAGGCTGACCCCTCTAGGCTAGACTTGATCTACTCTATAGTATAGACTGGAGATATAAGGGGTGGGTTAATTGTGGACCAATTCATACAGAGCATTTTTCGCATTGGTGGTCCGTGTGTGGGGAATTTACAAACCTTAACTTACTTAACAAAAAATTGCAGAATTAGGCTAAATAGCCTAGCTAAGCCTAGCAAGCCTAATTAGGTCTACAACCTAGGGCCTAACTAGGAAACATTTACATTAAAGGAGTCTCATTCTCTTATAAGCTTAGACCTGAGTGACACAAAGTACTTGGGGGGATTAAACCAAATTTAAACTTGACTTTTTGTCTGTGCTCTCTCTTCTCTGGTAATTTCTTCTTGTCCTATATTTCATTACGATCCCCAGTTAAACAACATTAGTGAACAAGCATTTAAAATGCATACAACTCCAAGCATCCAATTCTTCTTTTAAGGAAGAATCACTCAACAGATTTTTTCAACAGGCACATGCATTCCTTGCAATCTGTGTGTATATATATGTATATATACACTGTACTCTTTACATGTGCCACAAATACACTCAACCTATCTGAACATAAGCAAGGATTGCATGGGTTACTCAATGAGGGTCTTATGGCCTATCTTGGCCATGGGCCAAACAATGAGCCTTGGTCTTGTGGCCTACCTTGGCCATGGGCCAAACAATGAGCCTTGGTCTTGTGGCCTACCTTGGCCATGGGCCAAACAATGAGCCTTGGTCTTGTGGCCTACCTTGGCCATGGGCCAAACAATGAGCCTTGGTCTTGTGGCCTACCTTGGCCATGGGCCAAACAATAAAGGTCTTATGGCCTACCTCAGCCATGGGCCAAAACAATTGAACCTTGGTCTTGTGGCTTATTGTGGCCATGGGCCAAACATTAAATGTCTTATGGCCTACCTTGGCCATGGGCTAAACATTGTCTTATGGCCTACCTTGGCCATAGGGAAAACTATTACAAGGGTCTTATGGCCTACCTTGGCCATAAGGAAAACTATTACAAGGGTCTTATGGCCTCCCTTGGCCAGAGACCAAACAATACAAAATAAGACCCAGACTGGATAAACCAAAGACTGTTCCCAGAGACCAACTAGCTACAGCCAAACAGACAAAACTTGATACTGTAGAATCAAATGTGACCAACTATAAAACACGAACACCTACATTACAGAACTTTAATGTAACTGCTGCCTAAACTTACACCATATTGCAAATTTTGTGCAAGTAATGAACACAGTAGTACTGGGTGTGACAAATATTCAGATTTTAACCAAAGGGTTAAAAGATGTGAACAGTTGAACCTGTGTAAAAAGTGTACTGGCCAGGGACATTATAAGAAAGACTGTAAATCTAGGTTAAGATTCAAGTGTAAGTTTTGTAAAAGTTTACGACATGTCTCATCAATGTGTGATTCACCAAAGTGTCCAAACAATAGTACTCAAACTCAAAAGATACCTCCCCCAAACAAAGGTAATCAAGAAAATGCCACTTTCATGGGACATTCTGCTTGTTCAAACAATGTAACAAGAAACACTGAGATTCTTTTACCAACTATTACTTTGGACTTAGTGAATAGTGAGGGTAGTACCACTCCAGTGAGATGTCTTATAGACTGTTGTTCTCAACAAACATTTGTTTCAAAAATTAGTTAATAAATTGGGTTGACACCAAACCGAAGAACAAAACTTCAATATGCGTCCTTTGTTAAGGATAACTCGGACAAAAATAGCTATAAGACAATTGACCTGGAACTACATTTAGAAAGTAAATTCAAGAAAATGAAGCAGTTATTATTTCTAAAGTAGACAAACAAACTGGTTATACCCAAACTAGAACAAACCATAAATCATTTGAAAAACACTACAAAAAATAGCTGATAGACATATCACTAACAACACAATAGCTAACATTGAAATGCTAATAGGGGCAGATTATATTAATCTTATTCATAAGGGCATAGTAGAGATAGTAATGGTATAGCTATTCAGGACTCCATCAGGGATAGCCCCTTTGGGTGACCTATCAGACTACAACCTAGACCTAAACCAAAACAGTGCATGACCAACAAAACTATGTGCCTCAACTCAGTCTACATAACACCTGTAAGAATAGCAACACTTTGAATAATATTATCTCAACTGAGAACATTAATTCATCATTATCAAATGAAACTTGGATGAGCAATTCAAACTTTATGGTTACTAGAATCTGTGGGTATACATGACACACATCAAACTTCAGAAGATCAGTTAATGGTAGAAGATTTGAAGACACCATCAGTGTAAAGACAATAGTTATTTTATTGAGTTACCTTGGAAAATAAATTGTCCAACTTTAAGAGATAATCTCAAAGTAGCTAAAGGACATTTATATAAAGTAATGAAAAACTCAAAGAAAAATAATGTAAAAATATTAATAATGTCTTCAAAGAACAGCTACAGAAAGGCTTCATGAAGAAGTAACAGATAACCCTTTTAAAAAGATGGTTGTCATTATTTAACCCACAGGGGGGTTTATCGACAAGATGCCCCAAAACAAAACTTAGAGTAGTATATAATTGTAGCCTCAAAGACAGTGATAAACACAGCTGAATGATTGCTTGATTGAGGGTCCTAATCTCATTTCTGACCTTGTGAAGATCTTACTGAGGTTCAGGTTAGACAAATATGCTGTACAAAGTGACATTTCGAAGGCATTTTTGAGAATAAATCTTAAAAATGAATATGATAAGAACCAAACTTAGGTTCTTATGGTTCAAGGATCCATTTGATTTGAATAAAGGGTTCATAACCTATAGATTTAATGTGTGTTGTTTGGAGCCAATTGCTCACCTAGGCCTATTCGCATTGACAATTAACATCATTTAAACCAGTTAATAACTCTCTAACATTGAACTTCCTTAAGGAACATTTTTACGTAGACAATCTAATAGGCTCAACGACAACAAAATCTGAATTATCTGAAGTCTATGAACACTCTCAAAACATTAGCAACAAGTAACTTTGAACTTAGAGAGTGGATTTCAAATAATGAGGATTAAACAAAAGATTTTAAAGGATATAATGGTCTTACGAGCCATCAGACAGAGTTAAAACTTTAGGTATGAACTGGTATTTGGATGCAACTTCTAACAGTCATGATTCAATCTGTACTAAAGGTTTTAAACTTGATGAGGAAGCAAATACTAAAGACAAATATTATCAGAGGCTTCCAAAATTTTTGATCTATGGGTCTTATTCTGCCTTCAACAATAAAATCAAAGATTCTCCTCCAAGAAATTTGGAGGACAATGTTGGGTGGGATGATCCAATAACAATGAAAATCAAAAATCTTGAAGAAGTTAGCTACTGATTAACAAAAAGTGCAGAACATTAAAATTCAAAGGTGCTGTGGGTTTAGGGATAAGCCCCAGAGCTTCATGTGTTTGCTGATGCAAGCACACAAGCTTATGGGTGCTGTGCGTATCTTGTAAGCCCTACAGAAAGTCATCTAATTTATGCAAAGGGAAAGTTGCACCTCTCAAACATACCGAACCATACCTCAATTGGAAACTATTGGCTGCTACATTAGCCATTAAAACCATTTCATTGCTTAAGGATGCTTACTATGATGTGTTCCTAACTAATATCCACGTCCTGGCTTGACAGTCAGATTTGTCTTGCCTGGATACGGAATGATAGCATATAGTAAGAATATCTTTGTAAGAAATAGGCTAAAAGAAATAGCTGACGCTAATGAAGCCTACAAGTAAACTTTCACTATGTTCCAACTAAACAGAATCCAGCAGACTTTCTGACCAGAGGTTTATCCTACAAGTTGTTGAAGTCAAACAAACTTGGTTTATGGGACCTAAGTGGCTCTGTAATACAGACCAATGGCCTGTGGAACAAGTTAATTTGACATTAAATTTAATCTTTTCAAATGAAAAGGTTGAACCAATCACTAATTATGAAAAGTATTCTGATTTCAACAAACTTGTCAGGGTGACAGCCTACTGTTTGAGGTTTGCTCACAACTGTTTAGCTACAATTAACAAACAGCTAAATAAAAACAATCATAATTATAAGAAGTTGCAACCCAATATTGGATAGGCCAGGCCCAACAAAAAGAGTACAATAAAGAGTTAGAATTCTTAACAAATGGGAAACAAACAAAAGAACCTGTACCATCAGTAGTTGTGGATCTAAACTTGTTCAGAGATGAGGAAGGCCTTCTAAGGTGTAAAGGGAGATTAGACAAATCAAACTGTCATACAAAAGCAAAAATCCAATCCTTTACCTAGATTTAGCTATTGACAACATTAATCATCAGAAAAATACACAATGATGTATATCATATGGGGGTACCACAGACACTAACTACATTAAGAAAAACTTATTGGATACCCAAGGAAGGATCACTGTTAAAACAGTCCTGAGTGAGTGTGTCACATGTAGGCGTATTCATGCTAGGCCCTATAGGAAACCAAATCCTCTGCTTTGCCAGAGGAGAGAGTTACTCTCAACAGACCCTTTGAGACTGTAGGCATTGACTATACAGGAGCATTGACTGTAGGGTGGTGACACGGAACAAAAAATGTACATTGTACTGTTTACATGTGCAGCCTCACGAGCTGTTATTTGGATGTTGTGGAGGACCTAACAGCAGAATCCTTTGTTGCTGTCTTTAAGAGATTCTGTGCACGACATTCAGTACCCAAGACAGTTTGGACTGACAATGCTACATATTTCAAAGCTGGTGAACAAGTCATCCACGACTTGTTAAGAAAATGAAATCACACAATTATATATACAAATACAAACATAAAGTGGAAGTATATTCCGGTTGCCTCTCCTTGGTATGGTTCTATCTGGGAGAGGAATATACAGACAGTAAAGAATTGCTTGAAGAAAGCAATTGGCAAAAACAGATACACTTATTTGGGTTACTCACTCTCCTGGCTGAGATTGAGAACATCATTAACAATAGACCACTCACTTATGTGAGTGACAACATTAATGACCCAGAACCATTAACTCCAAATCATTTGATTCGGGGAGAACAAGTTAGTCTCCTGCCGGACTACAATATAGACTCTTCAGAAGACCCAAACTGGACTCAACGACATGATGAGCTCCAGACTAAGTTACAACATTTAACTAGAGTTAAAGCTCATTTCATAAAACAGTGGAAAACTGAGTATTTGATGGGTCTAAGGGAGAGACATAAACAAATGACTAAGAAGGATTGGTCTGACACAATTAAGGTAGGGGACCTTGTTCTCATACATGACAGTACTCCAAGACAAAACTGGCCTCTGGCTAGAGTTTCAGAACTCAGACCAGGGGCAGATGGGGTACAAGAGTGGTCAAATTAAGGACTTCAACGGGTGACACACAACAAGAGACATTTCTCTTTTGTACCCTTAGAGTCTGGACCCAAACAATGGACTTTGGAGAACTTCTCCACTGACAGTAACAACTGGAGACACTGAACTTCCAGTAATATTCCTTTGACAGTAGGAGTGGTAACGCATCCTACTACAACATTGACAGACACAAGACCTCAGCGACAAACAGCATTAAAAGCGCGACTATTTTTACAACAAAAAATAGATGCTGGGGAATTGTAATTTTATCTTCTAACTTTCATTTTTCTTTTCTTATGGTAAAGACCATAGACAGTTTCATCCTATGGATGTATATTTTATCTTCTAATTAAATGCTACACCTTCTCCATGAGAAGGTGAGGATAGCACTGTTAATCAGATTAACAGGCATTTACAGTTAAAAGTTAGCTAGTCTACACTCAGACAAAATTGGTGAGAATGACACCAAAATTTTTATCTCCCGGGGCCCCCAGTATATGGAAAACTGATGATGGGTAGTTGGGAGGTAACGAAAATGGTTCACTGAGTAGTAGTAGGTAGTTAATCTAACAATCATTAAATTCCTTTTATGTCAATAACTGGGTGGATGAAACCAATTGGTTGCTCACCAGAGTTATTCTCCACACTAGTATGTATATACTGTGTGGGAGGAGCGTGCTCGGTAATAAGGATACATTACCACTCAACCAACCGAGGAATAAACCAAGACAACGCTGGTAACGAGAAGCCCCGCGAAGAGGAGAACAAAGGGGGAACGAAAACGAAGAACGGGGCGAGAGACGTACCAGCAAAGTGCGCTCTCGAAAACATAACCGGAGAAGGGAGACACTCCGATAACAAAAAGTAAGTGACTAATTGAGTTTTTACACCAAAGTTAATCTCATTAAATTAAGCTGGGTCAGACAAGTTAGGCCTACATTGTGGCCTAAGACCCAACATCAACTCATAGCTTAACAAAGGTGAAGGTAGATTGCCCTAACCTAATTCTTGTGAGGAATCCTACTGTGGACCTCAATTTATCTGCCCGCTCTGGACCATTTCCGGAATCTCTAGGCTGACCCCTCTAGGCTAGACTTGATCTACTCTATAGTATAGACTGGAGATATAAGGGGTGGGTTAATTGTGGACCAATTCATACAGAGCATTTTTCGCAACTGTTGTATCTTTAAAGGAAACTTAGTTTCATTTTGAAGAATATATTTTTTATGTAGAAAAATTTGTTCTCAAAGTAATTTCAATCTTACGAAAAGGACAACTTCCCCTAGAGTGTTGCCGTAAAAAGTGGTTTGTTTATCTTAAGTGAAGTTTTTGTTGCGTGTCTAGGAGATTTGGGGTCTGGTGGGTTGGGGCGGGGAAGCTCCTTTGACAAAAAAAAACAGTATTAAATTTAATAACATATTCATGCTAAGTGACAAATATAGTAACTTCTTTACGTAACAAATATTTAGTTACAACCAGGGGCGTAACTGGAGTAAAAAAGTTGTGGGGGGGGGGGGGAACGAACACACTCCTATTGTTAGAAGCACTCATTATCTATGAGAGTAATTATAAAAGTTGTCCCCCCCCCCCACTTTTATAATTACTCCCATAGATAATGAGTGCTTCTAGCAATAGAATTGTGTTCGTCCCCCCCCCCCCCCCCCGAACTTTTTCATTTAAGTTACGCCCCTGGCTACAACACAGTTACCAATGAGTTACTCGCAATTAAAATACGTAGTCAAATGAACTTTGTATTACGAGTTCAATTAATATAGCTGCAGCTGTATTTTAGTAGATTACAACGTTGAGTCCGAGATTGTTAAGTAAACAATAAATTTAATAGTAAAACAAATTCACACTTTCCTCTCTCGATTTTCATTAATAAACGGGCTTAAATTGGTTCTTGAATCAACAAGGTCATCTATTCTCCGAGAAACGTGTTGAATAGCATTTCACTAATTAGATCTTTGTATGCAAAGTTAGTTAATATACCTTGCGTTGAATCACGGATCTGTTTATTAGGTTTAGACTATATAAAATTATGGAGCAAGTGTAGTTTACGTCCCCCTGTGGTGCCTAGTGTAGTTTACGTTCCCCTACATTATCCTAGTGTAGTTTGCGTTCCCCAACTTTGTCCGCGTATACCTAATCAAATAAAACATTAAAACTAACGAAAATATTACGACTTAACCTAACCAATCGTCAATTATATATATATATATATATATATACATATACATATACATATATATATATATATATATATATATATATATATATATACTGTATATACTGACGATTGGTAAGGTTAAGTCGTAATATTTTCGTTAGTTTTAATGTTTTATTTGTTGGATTCATTTGAAAAATGTCTCCTAAAGATCCTAGCGTAGTTTACGTTACCCAACTTTGACCTAGTGTAGTTTGTGTCCCTTTTTGCGTCAGGGGGACGTAAACTACACTTGCTCCAAAATTATTGTATAAAATGAAAATGCTAAAAATTATGCTAATATATATATATATAATATATATATATATGGGGGGTAAAATTTTTTTTTTATATATTTTAATGTGTTCAACCCTTTAAATGGTTCATTTCAGCATAAAAACAACTATCCTAAAATATTTTAGCAAATTTTTAATTTTTAGGGGTTGCTACCAGCAATTAAATATTGACAGAACGACTCAAATTGTCAAATTTTTCCACACCACCCAGGGGGTACAGTACAAGGCGCATTGCTTTTTTTTAATGTGGAAAGCTCCCCCGTAGGTCCTACCATAACCACAAGCATGCATAATTAAACTAGCATGATATTTGAGACATTAGCTGTCCTTACTTCATCAATGTTTCTTTCTTTCTATCAGGGTAAACAGCCCTGTAGTTTTTCACTACTTGTAGCAAGAATTGTTTTTGATCTTCGTCATGTGTTAGTATTTTATTATATTCATCCATTAATTTTACTCCTCTTTCCGCTATATCATTCACGACTTTCCACTGTTTGATAGACTTCTTAGCGGAGTTATACTCTTCATCATTATGCCATTCTTTAGCATCTTTGAGTAAAAATTTTGAACTAAATTCTGTTATTGTAAAGAATCTTGAGTATTTGATGACAAAATCTTCTAATTTCTTCTTTGGAATAAGTGCAGGATCTAGAAAAGCCCGTTTTGCAGGAAGAGTTTCTGTCGTATTTTGCAAGGCCTTTACAATTTTGTTTTTCGTTTCAGTAGGCACTTCATCATCATAAAAGGCCAAGGCTACCAGTTCTTCTGATAGGTACCAGATGTGACCTAACAGTTTTTTTAATAGCAACAAATGCAATTGTGTCATTTATTTGTTTGTAGACTACAAGATTCTGTAATAATTCCAGAGCAAGACGAGGAGCGCAAGATGGCACAGGAGCTGTAAACCATGCCTTTACATATAACCGAGTAGCAAATAGACAGATGTCTTTTAGTCCTTTTTTGTCTTTTACTGAAATTTTGAACTGAGATTTGAACATAAAAATTTTTAATGAAGATGTAATTTTGGCCATCCACCTAGCCCGATGAAGTCCCGCTGGATGTTTAAATTTGATTCCACCTTTTGGTTCACCTCCCAAAAAAATAATTGTTAACTGCAATAGTTCTAGGTAATCGTCTCTTGGTTGGAATGTATCTAGTTGATTTGTTGCAAATATAATTATGTCATCTTTGATGTCATAAATATTTTCATAGATATCTGGATCTGATAATGCTGTCTCGTAGTCCTCCTTATTAATGCTTGACCATTTTTCTCTGAACTTCTTAAAAAGGACTATATCTGGGCCAGAAGATGGTGATAAAGACTTTGAAACAACAGCTTCCAGCATAATTTCAAATATATGGTGTCGACATGCCAGCCACAAAAATCGTTGTCGAATTTTTGTTCTAGAAGAATAGCTGCACCATTTCTAGGACCAGTATTGGCTGCCGTTGTATTGAAACACATGCATTTTATTTGTTCGCAGATGTCCCATTCAAGCGATGTCTGATTGTTTGCATTAAAAGAGACGCATTTCTGTCACTCAATTTTGCAACATCAAGACTTCCTACTAATTTATCATCAAACAATTTTCTACGTTTGCCAACCTTACTTTTCCATGTTGAAGGTTGTGCAGCACAGAAACCAGATTCATCACTTTTACTCTCCTCTGATTCTGATTCTGATGATGTACTGGTGAGTATGACAGCCTCTTCACTCTTCTTTCTTTTGATCTCTTCTTCTGCTTTCCTCTTTTCATAACGTTGTTGCTTTTCTGCTGCTCTTTGCTCTTTTTTAGCAACAGCCTTATCAATGGTACCCATTTTTCCATGACGTCCTTTCTCACGTTGCATTTTCAAGAATTTCTTATCATCTTCTATTTTTATAAGCTGCATAGCATTCTCATGAGCAATGTCAAATAAGTTTTCCAGTTTATCTTTCCATTTTTTTTTTATTATTTAAATTTTGTGATCTTTTCAATTTGTTTGCTTTGTTTTTCTTAAGTAGCTGTCATTCCTTCAGTATTCCTTGAATTTTATCTACTACATGTATTCTTTGTTTTGCTGGTATTCCTGCTTTTTTTCCAAACTGCTAGCACATCATCTGCAGTAGAGCATGATTCTCTAATGTCTTGCTTTTTAATATTTCTGTAGTGCATGAAGAGGGCCATCATTTCCTTCTCTGATGGTAATACGGATGTTTTTAGTACTGCAGAGGGCTGCCCAATTAGCCATACTCAGTTTCTTTCTTGTAGAACTTCTCCCAAATGAGCAACTGGGTGATGGTGAATTAGGCCTAGCTTCCATAATCGATTAATTGGTATCAAAATTACGAGTTCCAAGTAACAATTAAAAGCAAGCTAGTATATAAACCATTAATTAAAAATTCTGAAATATAAACAATTAAACATAAAATCATAAGTTGTAAAACAAACAAATTGAAAAACAGGGAAACTTTGACGCCTGGTAGCACATAGTAAATTTTATTTAAAATTCACCAAATTGGCATACACTACTTTTTTGTCATAGGGAACAAAAATACAGGTTGAACAATTAAAAAAAAAAAAACTTTGATTTTTTTTTTAATACAGTCCACGTTACGCATGCGCAATATAAACAGTAATCTACAAGGCTATCGGTGAACTATCTGAAGGCATTCTTACAACTGCATCACTCCAGTATGTTATCCCTTCTTCTTTTCACTGAAAATAGATTTTAGGCTATCGGCTTTTTCATTCTTTGCTTAACGACAGTACAACAGTTGTTTATAGGATATTTCCAATATAACAGCGTTATATAATGTGTTTTATAAACATTCCTCGTTTTCTTTATCGGGGATCGAAATAATGAGTGCCTTGAACTTTTTTATAGGCGAATTCAACAGATTTTTCATATGTAATGACCAGTACAGCAGATACCAGAATAATTTCGCAGAAAGATCGTGATTTTACGAGAAGAAAGATATAATATTAGAGAAATTGCTAAAAAAACAGGATAATTCTGTGAAAGGAGTGTAGGGTACTATTAAACGACATCTTGAAACAGGGTCAACTACAGCCAAACAAGAAAAGGAAGGCCAAGAAAAACGACAAAATCTCAAGACCGGTACTTGAAGGTTACACGACTAAGAGATAGAAGACACTCGAATCGTAGTTTGCAACAGGACTTTAATTCCTCATAGGGCACTAACGTCAACTGCAGGAAGAGTTGCCCCCATGAAACCGCATCTGAGACCAGGAAACAAGTCTAACTATGCACGAGATCATGCCCACTGGACCTCGACTGATTGGGCGAAGGTTCTGTGGATAGAGGAGTGAAAATTTGAAACTTTGGGTCTAAACGAAGACAATACGCACGACAGCGACGGGATGAGAGGTACAATATGTGCTTACAACCATCAGTAAAGCATGGTAGAGGATCTATCCACGTCCGGGGGTTCATGAGTTCATCTAGAATTCGTTCCCTTGTGAAAATCGATGGTACTCTAAAGAGAAGTACAATCGAATTCTTCAACTGTATGCTGTGCTAGATGGAAAGCGTTTGATTGGACAAGGGTTCATCTTCCAACAAGATAACGACCCCAAACACACGGCCCAGAATGTAAACACACATTTTAAGGCGAAGGAGGACGCTGGAGAACTTAAATTTATGGAATAGCCATCACAAAACCCCGACATGAATCCAATTGATGCTATATGGGACTATGTAGACGTTGAAAAAGATAAACTGAGGCCATCTAATACTAAACAACTGTGGAAAGACTTGCAGAATATTTGGATGAATATTCCACCATCACTGGTAAAGAAATACACTGACACCATTATTAACAGAGCCCAAACTGTTATAAGGGCAAAAGGGAGATGGTACACACTAAATTCTGATATATATATATATATATATATATATATATATATATATATATATATATATATACACACACACACACACACACACACATATATATATATATATATATATATATATATATATATATATATATATATATATAAAACTTTGTCTATATAATTATTTATTAAAATAACATGTGTTTTGCACTACAGTATATGCTGCTGCCTCATTCAAAATGTACATATACGACCGATGATGGCTATAAATACCGATATACCACCGGTATTTCCAAACTTTTGAACAGTATTGTACATACACACATACATACACTATTAATATGCATTATATCTGATAAAACTACAACCCCATCATACAAAACAAATTAACTTGGAAAGTATACAAATAAAGTAATTTACAATGTATTTTATTCATTAATTTGTTCGTCTTAAAGTTCATTTGATATTAAAACAAACATTATCGTCCGCAATTTCAATTAGAAACATTATGAAACTTCGAGACAAAAATTTCTTTAATTTCTTTGCTTGTGTTTAAGACATTTTGAGATTCCAAATTGGGAGTTCCAAAATTGGGATTTCCACTTTAAAACTGGAATTTCCAGTTTAAAATTGGAATTCTAAAACTGGAAGTGAACGATTGAAAGCCAAAGTAATTTAGTTGCCAAAATTATCAAAACTCTCCCTTTCTTCTCAAAAGTGATCTATGTAAATAGATCAATTTGTAATGTACTGCTGAGTGAGCGAGTACAGTTACGCCTGAAGGGCTACTCAAATGTAGCTATCACTCACACCGTGTTACGAAGTGCTCTTTGTGCGTGGATTGCCTGAATAAAAAGATTAATATATATATATATATACAGGGTGGGCAAAAAAAAACTATTACCCAACCTTTTAAAAAATATTGTGGCACCCTGCATATTGATCTTACTGCGGGCGTATGTTGTACCCATACTTTTACTCTTTCAAACACTGGCTTTGAATCTAAACTCAACGCCCCAGGAGTAGAGGTACAGGCTCACAACTGGAGGGAGGTATCAGAATATGGTGCTCAATTGAAAGGCGGTCAAAGTCAGCAACTGATACTTTCAGATGATAGTCAGTTTTCCATAAATAATTAATTTTCCTTTTTACACAAAATAATTAATTTATTTCCTTTTTTATTTCAGACCATCATTCTGCTATAAATGGTGAACAAGTTATAACATAATGAAATACTCTTTGGAAGATGAAGCATTGATATTGAACCTGCGTAAGGAGAAACACGGGTGCAAAACGAATGAAGAAAGAGTTTCCAAATAAACGATGGACGATACCTGGACTTCAATATTTCATAAAGAAAATCGATATCACAGGTTCGACCAAACGAAAAGGCAGTGGAAGGCCAAAAACATCAAGTACTGACTAAAATATTGACACGGTTTCATCCATGATATGCAGTCAAGAAGAACGGCCCAACATCCACAAGTCCGTTAGAGAAATTTCAAAATCTACTGGTATTTCTCGCTCTAGTGTTCGTCGTATAGTAAAAGATGATCTGGGTCTTAAATGTTTTAAAAGAGTCGAAGTTCATAAGCTCTCTGCATCAAATAAGCAAGCACGAGTTGAAAAATGTCGTGCTCTGTTAAATCGATTCCCAGACAGAGAAGTGTCGAAAATATGGTTCAGCGACGAGAAGACCTTTACGGTTGCTTCAACAATACACACACAAAATGACCGAGTTTATGGAAGACAGGACAAAAAATCTATCAGTATAGATCGACTTTGCAGGGAACGTGCGCATTTTTCTCAAAAAATCATGGTTACCATCTTTATTTCAAGGTTAGAGAAGTCAGAGATTGCCTTTTTTTTATCAAAATGCCAAAATCACTGCTGCTTATTAATTACCAAGAAAAAATTCTTGATGCGTACTGTCGTCGATAAGGGAGAAGTCAAAGTTGCAAGCGTGTATTGATAATGGAGGAGGGCACATTCGGCATAATCTTGGACTCAATTAGGTAACTGTATAGAAAACAAAGTTTTTCTACCCGTGTCTGCATAACACTGAATTAAAAAATAATAGTTAAGTTAGCAAAAATCCAACTTCACCACAAGATAGACCATGAAATTCTACACAGGACATATACATTTATTGTACAAATAACATTTGATAAAGGTAAAATTATATTGTTCAAAATCAGGGGAATAGTTTTTTTTTGGCCCACCCGGTATATTATATATATATATAAACGTAAAGAACGGACGCTGTAAGGAGATATTCCGCGCAAGACGAGAAAGAGAAAACAACAAATGAAAAAATGAAGTACCACCTGGGAATCGAACCGGGATCTTCCGATTGCCGGTCAGACGCGATAACCACTACACATGGACTCCACTTTCCAAATGCCGTAATTCCTCTAAATACTCGCAGAAACCAATGCCCCAAGGGGCACCTCCCGCTTTGCCGTAACATTTATAACATTCAACTGCAAAGAACACGCAGTATAAATAACGTAAAGAAACGACGCTTGTATAGGGATATTCCGCGCAAGACGAGGAAAGAGAAAACAACAAATGAAAAAATGAAGTACCACCTGGGAATCGAACCCGGGATCTTCCGATTGCCGGTCAGACGCGATAACCACTACACCATGGACTCCACTCTTCCAAAATGCCGTAATTCCTCTACATACTCGCAGAAAACCAATGCCCCAAGGGGGCACCTCCCGCTTGCCGTAAACATTATATACATTCAACTGCAAAGAACACGCAGTATAAATAACGTAAGAAACGACGCTTGTATAGAGATATCCGCGAAAGACGAGAAAGAGAAAACAACAAATGAAAAAATGAAGTACACCTGGGAATCGAACCCGGGATCTTCCGATTGCCGGTCAGACGCGATAACCACTACACCATGGACTCCACTCTTCCAAATGCCGAATTCCTATACATACTCGCAGAAACCAATGCCCCAAGGGGGCACCTCCGCTTGCCGTAACATTATATAAATTAACTGCAAAGAGTCCATGGTGTAGTGGTTATCGCGTCTGACCGGCAATCGGAAGATCCCGGGTTCGATTCCCGGTGGTACTTCATTTTTTCATTTGTTGTTTTCTTTCTCGTCTTGCGCGGAATATCTCCTATACAAGCGTCGTTCTTTACGTTATTATACTGCGTGTTCTTTGCAGTTGAATGTATATAATGTTACGGCAAGCGGGAGGTGCCCCCTTGGGGCATTGGTTTCTGCGAGTATGTAGAGGAATTACGGCATTTGGAAGAGTGGAGTCCATGGTGTAGTGGTTATCGCGTCTGACCGGCAATCGGAAAGATCCGGGTTCGATTCCCAGGTGGTACTTCTTTTTCATTTGTTGTTTTCTCTTTCTCGTCTTGCGCGGAATATCTCCTATACAAGCGTCGTTCTTTACGTTATTTATACTGCGTGTTCTTGCAGTTGAATGTATATATATATATATATATATATATATATATGGTGAGTCGAAAGTCCTGCCTCAAAGGTATTTATTGTATAGTTATTTTTGAGGCAGAACTTTTGACTCACCTTGTGTGTGTGTGTGTGTTGTGTGATACATATATATACAGGGTGTTTGAAAACTTTCTGTACAAATTGTAATGGGGGATAGGCAACACCAAGATAAACCCTTTTCGTCTATAAGTGTATGTCCGCTGACGTCACCATTCGGCGCGAGAGGGCGCCGCTGCAGTTGGCTAAAAGGTGAAGTGGGCTAGACTCGCGTTTGCCGCGGGCATTCTTAAATCGGACGTAGTACGCGTAACATGGAGTGCTTCACGACTGCTGAGATGGCTGACATGCATATGGTGTATGGGGCTGTCAATGGAAACGGAAGAGCTGCTGTGAGGTTGTACCGACAGCGCTTCCCAAACAGACGTGTGCCAAACCACCAAACGTTTGCGCATTTGCATCGGCGACTGCGAGAAACTGGAACATTCCATGCAAACATGCATGACACTGGTCGGGAGAGAAACGTGCGCACTCCTGACATGGAAGAAGAAATCCTACGGCGATTTGAGGACAATCCAAGCGCAAGCACGCGAGGTGTTGCACGTATCCTCGGTATGAACCACGACCTGGTCTGGAGTGTGTTGCACGAGCAGCAGTTACATCCGTTTCATCGTCAGAGAGTCCAGGCATTACAACCTCGGGATTACCCTCTTCGTGTGGAATTCGCACCCTGGTTTCTGCAGCAGACAGCGGTGCAGCCTAATTTTCCGGCTTATGTGCTGTTCTCAGATGAGGCCTGTTCACACGTGAGGGTGTGTTCAACATGCACAATTCTCACGTGTGGGCGCACGCAAATCCACATGCTACACGGGTGCATGCTCATCAAGAACGGTTCGCCGTCAATGTTTGGGCGGGTTCGTCCATGGCAAGTTGATTGGGCCGTACCTGCTGCCTGCCCGACTCGACGGGCGGGTTTATCGGATATTTCTTGAAGAAACGTTGCCGGAACTGCTGGAAGATGTTCCCGTGGCTATTCGTAGACGAATGTGGTTTCAACACGACGGGGCCCCAGCACACTCCAGCAACGATGTGCGGGATTATCTGAACGCCACTTTTGGGGACCGATGGATAGGCCGGGTGGGCCCGTAGCCTGGCCACCGAGATCGCCCGATTTAACATGCCTCGATTTCTTCCTGTGGGGACACATGAAGAACCTCGTGTACGAGACTCCCATTTACTCAGAAGAAGACCTCGTAGCAAGAATCGCTGTCGCCGCTGGAACTGTTCCCGAAATGCCGGGAATCTTTCGACGTGTACGTCGGTCAATGCTTCGACGCTGTCGGGCATGCATTGATGCTACCGGTCGCAACTTTCAGCACCTTCTTTAAATAAACATGCCTTCTTTAAATAAACATGTTACGCGTACTACGTCCGATTTAAGAATGCCCGCGGCACGCGCGAGTCTAGCCCACTTCACCTTTTAGCCAAATGCAGCGGCGCCCTCTCGCGCCGAATGGTGACGTCAGCGGACATACACTTATAGACGAAAAGGGTTTGTCTTGGTGTTGCCTATCCCCCATTACAATTTGTACAGAAAGTTTTCAAACACCCTGTATATATATATTTATATATACAAGGTGAGTCAAAAGTCATGCCTCAAAAATAACTATGCAATAAATACCTTTGAGGCAGGACTTTTGACTTACCCTATATATATATATATATATATATATATATATATATATATATATATATATATAATTTGCAGGTAGATCAGTTTGGTTCGGTCATCTTATTTCCAAGAGTAGGGTTCCCCAAACAGGGATTTCCAAAATCGGCATCTCAAGTCGACCAAGTTTTACAAACGCAACAGGTGACAAATAAATTACTCGTATCTACGTCAAGACCTCATTTATGGTTTCTTTTTTTACTGATATTTTAGAAAAATGTTTGAGTCTTTCCCCTTACAGTTTGTCTTTACTTTTCTCACATGTACACACACACACGCACTCGTGTGTGTGTGTGTGTGTGTGTGTGTGTGTGTGTGTGTGTTTAACAACCCTTTATTTGTAAACAAATCATTTTTTTTGTATACAAAGTCTAATCCAACCTCAACCTCATCGCATGCATACATACGCTTGTATGCATTCAACATACATCACATACAGACAAATGCAGGTTATCCCTTGTCGAAGGGTCCCCAAATGCTCATAAATTAAACTGAACTATAAAATATTTGTTTTTTGTTAACATTAATTCCCAACAACACATACAAATAACTGAACCTTAACCGAGTGTAACTGAGGGTATATTCCGTTAAATATTGTTATAACACTATAACCCACTGAGTTATTTACATAATATTAGTTTTTGCTTTATTATATTTCTCATTATTTATTAGTTTTCCATTTCTTGTCCTTATTTTCAATATTATTTCGCTGTTATACATTTCTCCTCTTAATTTTTAACTTCTTTTCTTCTTTCTCTTCTAAATTATTATTATTATTATTATTATTATTATTAACTTCTATTTTTGTTTTATTGATTTTATAATTTTTTCTATGATTAACACTTTGCATATTCTTAGTCAGATCTGTGAATGAAATTGTTGAATCTCAAAATACAATGCATAGCAACTATGTACCGAAACCACATTGTCAACCCCCTAATAAATGAAATGAACAGGCAATTAGAAATAAACAAATAAACATTTACTAAACTTGACAAAATCATCAGATATGATTGTAACGAAAAAATCCTGTTATCGCGCACACTCCATTAACCCTTAAACCCTACCAGAGGTACTGGTGTATCCCAGTACCCCGTGTATTGCTAAATAACTTTTATAATGGGTAGGGATTAAAGGTTAATAAATGAAAACACTTCTCTCACAAAAGTAAATGACGTTAAAGTTCTTGGCATAAAGTTAGATGACAAATTAAATTTCAACATATCATAGGTTTCTCTACATAATATTCAAACTCAAAAGGCTCACCTCACACTGTATTACTCATTTAGTCATCCACATCTACAGTATGGAATTACAGTACGGGGTAGTACAAACAATTATATAAGATCAGTGCCGGATTTAGAAATGATAAGGCCCTAAGCTATGCTTAGATTACGAGGCCCCATGGCGTTACCAATTAAAAATATTCTAATTATTCATGCATATATTATACAGATGCAGGCAAAGGTTGCAACAAAAAATTAAAAACTAATGATCTAACTAAAAAAAATTATCTTGCAATAAGCCAATTTGCATTATCGAGATATCCTCAAATGAAGATACCTTAGTATGTTTTCAAATTTGGTATTAAAACTTTTATTCTACAGCAACAGTAGAGCATTTGTACAGATCAGCAGTTATTAAATGGAAACGGATCTCATTTGTATTAAAAACGTTTTATTTCGTGATTTTTATGGCAAAATCATTGATAATGTCGTTAAAGGATAAACTACGAAGTTTGTCACTCTCTATGCACAAAATGGTTAGCGCAGACAGCTTTTCTTGTAGCATTGTCGTCCGTAGTCATTTTTATTCTTTTCAATCGCGAAAATAAGCTTTCACTTGAGCAATTCGTTATCATTAGACTAAAAAAGAGTCGCAGTATTGCTTCTACATTAGGGATGATGATTTGATACAGATCCTGGTGACATAAATGTCTTTTATTTGAGTAATTTTGTTTGATGTAAGCATGAAAGTGTTTTAATTCTCCACAAAAGTGACATCGACATCTTCAGGATAGTCTTTAACCAGAAGCTTTACACCTTCACTCAGCTGTTCTTCCGAAGCATCTACATCAACCAAAAAGGAAAAGTTGCTTGCAACATTTTCGTATATGTTTGCTCTTTTATTTGAATTTGTTTCAAGAGCATCAATCATAGGAATAAAAGATTTAATTCGAAACTTGTTTCATCGGCATTAGGTGCATCACTATCGTTGATTTCTTTTCTTCTCAATCTTTTTCTTTTATTCGCACATTTGTAGTCTACCGAAGGCAGGATCTCTTGCTTTTAATCCACTTTCACCAAAACTTTCACGGGTGTCTTTCAAGAAGTAAGTGGCGTGTAAAGCTTGGCACATGTACTAAGAGTTATCTGTGCATCATGTAGAGCCTTGCTAGTTTTGTGGAACTGATCTAATAAACGGTTCCAGAGGATTAAAAATAAACACAAACTCTAATAACTCCGTTTTCTCCAACAGAATGCCGGCCTCTCTCCTTGTATCACCCTTTTCATTGTCATCAGTATGGACATGAGTGAGGGCATCAATAATTGAATCATACCCCTCAGCTAGGGCTGAAGTGGCCTTTGCATGTGCTTCCCACCTAATGTCAGAGAGGCGTTTTGGTACTGTGGAATCAGGGCCCAAATATGATTTAAGTGCTGCCCAACGTTTTGTAGAGGCAGAAAAGAATGTGTATAGCTGTTGCACAACACAACAAAAATTTACTGCATTTAGGCAGCAATCAACTGCAGCACGACCAACAAGGATAAGTGAATGTCCAGCACAAGGAATATATATGGCATACTTATTTTTCTCTAGAAGTTTCTGCTGCATGCCATTATACCCCCTGACATGTTCGCTGCATTATCATATGACTGTCCTCTGCACTTACCAAAGTCAACTTTGCAATCATTGGCGAGATAATCCAGCACTATGTTAGCCATACTTTCACCACTGTGCTTATCTAATTCAAGGAAAGATAGAGTGTTCAGTGGGAAGACCATCATCGAGAGACATATCTGACAATAACAGTTAGTTGATCAACATGTGAAAGATCTGGTGTAGGGTCAACAGACAAACTGAAGTATCCTGCTTTTCTCAAGTCTTCCAAAATAGATTCTCTTACCTTTTTAGCCATAAGCTGGATGAATTCATTGCATATTGTTTTAGACAAATACGAAGGCTTTCCAGATCCACTACTTCCATAATGCTTAATATCGTTAGAAAGAAATGGATCAAACTTAGCAATGAGTTCTATCAAACCAAGAAAGTTCCCGTTATGGGGCGACCCAAGCTTTTCATTGCCTCCCCTAATGCTAATCCACGTTCTGCTAATGTGCACACAACTGCAGTAATACGTTCAAGTACATGCCTCCAGTACTCTTGTCCTTGTTTCATCTATTCAGCAGGTGTGAATCCAAGGTTAACCCGCGAATCCTCGTCAAATGTGTAAAGAAAGCTGTTCTACGCTCCCCAGAATTCGCATGATTTTGAATTGCAATGGGGTTAGTAGTATGGGCGAAAAATGGACGAGTGCAGAGATGTTGCAGAGATAATGATCAATGTTGCAATGTTGTAAAGGGGTGGGGGTATTCAATGAAGTGGGTTGGGGTATGCACTGAAGGGGGGAGGGGGTATGCAATGAAGGGGGAAGAGGGGAGGAAGAAGGGAGGGAGCTTTGGGGGGAGAAGGGAGGATGACCTCCCCCCAAAGGGGTTGCCTTACCTAAGAGAGGAAGAGAAAGGAGAGACGGAGGAGGTCTTTGGGGAAGAAGGTGGGATGTCCTTACCCCCCAAAGGGAAACCTAACCTAAGCCTTAACTAAGAAGGAAGAAGAGAGAGATCTTTATTCCGCCGCAGTTCGCATCATTAAGCTCCTTCTGAAGCCAAGCATGCCTTATGTAGAGGTAGGTTGAGTTGCCAGATACCACTTTTTATTTTAATTGTTCAGGTATACATTAATAGGGTGAGTTGCTAGATACCACCATTTATTTTATTTACATGAGTTGCCAAATAGTGTTTTTAATTGTTCAGGTATACATTATTAGGGTGAGTTCTTAGATATCACCATTTATTTTAATTTTTATTTATATTATGGAGAGTTGCTAAATACCACCATTTATTTAAATTTTTATTTATATGAGGGTAGTTGTCAGCTACCACCATTTATTTTAATTCACACGAGTTACCGAAGCAAGTGAACTTTCTCCTTAAAGTTATTCAACAAGAGAACTAATTATTTTAGCAATAAAAGAAAAACATTTAATCTGAAATAAATAAAACACCATTACAGCATTCTGTTTATTCAGACGAAGAAATATACATTGGAATGATAAAAAAAAACTAAAAATAAAAAATATAAGATATACGAAACTATAATCGTCAAAACGTTAAATATATTGAAAATAAAATACACACACTTTTTAATTCACACGAGTTACCGTTTTTAAAAGCAAATGAACTTTCTCCTTAAAATGGTTCAGAAAGAGAGTTAATTATTAAAACGAATCCCAATATTAACTGTCTATTTAATTATGACAATCCTTTCTTGCGATTGAAAAGCAACTTCCATCAGAAATAACATTACCACACCTTTTTTTATATATATCAGGTCATCCCATAAGTAATGTTTTTTAGATCGGAATTTGAAGGACAAAAAAAACTCAACTGAAAGTTTTTAATCTAGTATTTATTTTCCATCGGAATCAATGACACTCTGCCAACGTCCTACAAGCTTTTTCAATGCCATGTTTATAAAATTCAGCGGTTTTCAGGCAAAACGTATAAAGACTGGTGTGCAGGTCATCTAAAGAAGTATACTGTTTCTCGTCAAGATAGTTTTGCAGACTCATGAAAGATGATAATCTGAAGGCGCAAGGTCTGGAGAATATGGAGGCTGTGGAAGTTTTTCCCACCCAAGCTCCTCAATTTTGCAGAAGTGATCCGAGCGTATGATGACGTGCGTTGTCGTGGTGGAACACGATTCCTTTCCTATTAACCAAAGAAGGTCTCTTTCTTTTTAGTGCAGTGTTCAATCGATCCAGTTGTTGACAGTAGACTTGAGCGTGATTGTTTGGTTGTGTGGTAAGGTTTCAAAGTGTATTACACCACCTTTATCCCACCAAACACTAAGCAACACCTTCCGAGGGTGAAGATTTGGTTTGGCTGTGGTGTCGCGGGTTCTCCGGCACAAACCCACTGTCGACGGCGCTTAACATTCTGGTACAATATCCACTTTTCATCACGTCACTAAACGGTGCAAAACGGATCTTGGAGTTCACGGGAATGAAGAGCTGTGCTAATGTTTATTCGCACCCTCAGATTGTCGACCGACAATTCATGTGGCACCCATTTTCCCAACTTAGGAACTTTCCCGAGTTGTTGCAAATGTCGATGGATAGTGACGGGGATGAATTGAGTTTCTGGGCCAATTCTTCGACAGTTGTTTAAACAGTCTTCTTCAAGTGCGGCTAACAGTAGGTCATCATCAAACTCAGCATGGCGTCCAGAGCGTGCTGCATCTGTCAAACAGCAGTCACCATTCCTAAACTTTTGAAACCATCTTTGACATTTCCTCACATGCAGAATATCGTTGCCATAAACGTCCTGAATGTTTCGCGTTGCTTCAGTAGCACTATTCCCTTTTTTGAACTCTTAAAGCATTATATGCCGGATATGCTCTTCTGATACCGCCATGTTTATGAGGGGTTCACAAAAGCAAAACACACGTCTTCACTGTCAATGTCTGTGAAGTAGTAGTGAAACACGATAGATCTCCTCTTAGATATAACCTTCGGAAAATTTATGCTTAAACTGAGTAGGACTAGTTTAAACTTAATCTATCGTAAAAAACGACATTACTTATGGGATGGCCTGATATACACACACCTTATTATTAAAATATTAAAATATTATTATTAAAATATTTACTTTTCTTATATATATATATATATATATATATATATATATAAGAAAAACAATAATTATTTAAACGTTGTTCTATTTACTTTGACAATCCTTTACACACGATGGAATGATCAAAATAAAAATAAAATAGTATAAGAAAGTTATATGAACGATGAATATATATGATCAAAAAATAAAATAAAAAATGTATAAGCATCAATACAGGTGAAATACACCACACACACACACAATTATATTAAATAATAAATGAACACATTCACTTTCTTCTGTCTATTTAATTATGACAATCCTTTTCTTGCGATTGAAAAAACAAATTGCAATAACAATAATTATTTAAACGCCGTTCTATTTACTTTCTTTCAAATCGTCTCTGGAAGAAAAAATGTATAAAATGGATGCAAGTGAGCCTTCGAGGCAAAGAGGCAAAGGCTGACCACGAACTAGACACTTCGGATGTGTGGGGGCAAACTTTCACCAAAATACTCGCTTCCGTCTCCACTCGCTTCATGAGATTGCTTTTCCTTGTATATAAATGTTTTTATTACTTCGTTGTTATGTCTTTAAGTGTAATTTTCATGGTATCATATTCAAAATTATTGTCTGTTATTGAACGAATAAAAAAATGGAAAGAATTGAATAAAATTACTTTTGCTAGTGAAGGTAAAACTAAATTTAAAATTCTTATATACATATATATATACAGAGAGAGAGAGAGAGAGAGAGTGAGGACCACACACATACACACTGGCTTCTTTTACATACGACTTTTCCTAAAACGTACCACATTGTTGTCCCTGTCCCATCCTTCATGCAATAAAAAAGTCTACTTTATTGGTAACCTTCGATTAGCATCCCCCCGAATTGTTCATTTTAACCAGGGTCAAACCTTTTACTCCGCCTTAGACTTACAGTTTAACGTGGAAACGAACTAAGCTGCAGCACGGGCGGGCAGAAATTGCATGGGATGCATTACTTATTGAGGTACTTCTTGTCCTTGTAACTCCCTATCTTTCATGTACACTTTCCACATTGTGTCCGGCAACTATTACAGAAGCTCTTTCCAAATTTGTTGTGTTCCAATTAGTAATTTTTTTTAAACTTTTTACAAATTATAATAATAATATTTAATACATAAATTACAAACATTCCAATTAGTAATTTTTAAACTTTACAGTACCACGACTTCTATTGCATAAGCAAACTTTTAAATATTCTTAATCACTAGGATGGTGAGAGGGAAATTTTCAAATTGATCCAAGGCTTCCTTCACAATTCAATCATACTGATTCCTCGCCCAACGAAAAAATTTGTACGAAAATTATAAGACCCCTACAGAGATTCCCGTGGTCATTATTATCACTATTATTATTATGGGGGAAACAAAGTGTTAATTAATTTTTTTTAATTCTCTTTTAATTCTAAGATACGAAAAATTCGTGTTTCCAGTCTTTGAAGATTTAAAAGAAAAAATACCCTATTCTAAATATTGCATCCGATGTTTTAAGCAATACATTTAAAACTATATCCGTAAGAACTAAACATACCGTGAAGTAAAAGAATCAGCACGTTCAGAAGAGAAACAACGGTTATGGGTAGTGAGTCTTGTTGATGAGTGGTGTGACAAGCGATATTATATCATGTTACACCATACCGACTACTCGTACCCTGCGAGTGAGAATGTAAATCTCGTTATCATGGAGAATCTTAAATATTTTTATCACTATATTAATATATATCATGACGAGGTTTGTAGTGAGATTGTGGCTAAAGGTCTGCGTGAATATTTAATAAAATTCAGAGACGAGTATCGTTTGCTAGGCAAAAGGAAAAATATGGGCACATGCTTCTCTCAAATAGTGTGCCGGAGTGTGAATAAATGTGTTTAGTTCGTGAAAATGCACGAAAATCTGGTTGGTTGGTAGATAAATGGGCATCCTATTTCGTAGCAGAAATTGTGAAAAGCTTAAAAAATTACTAATTGGAATTTAGAAACTTAGAACACACACACACATATATATTATATATATATATATATATATATATATATATATATATATATATATAATTTACGTAATTTTGGGACATATCTCCGACAAATTCCAGCATCTTAGCGAGAGAGAGAGAGAGAGAGAGAGAGAGAGAGAGAGAGAGAGAGAGAGCTAGATATGGTTTATTTTTATTTGTCTATAACCGTGTTCTCATTTTTTATGGTTGGAATATTCGCTTATTTCTCTTTTCTGTTTATTTTTCTTCCTATCTAAAAGAACAAATAATTACATGCGATTTTCGTTTTTACTTTGTGGATTTTATTTCTTGTACTACTAATTTAATAATTGTATACGCTATGTGTAACTTCAGGGTCTGAAAAATAAATAATTTATCTGTGAGGGGAAACAATATTAAATTAAGGGAATCTAATGTTTAAGATGATGGGTGCTGATGGATCGTTGATCATGTTAAACTATAGATCTATGTAGAATGAGGTATTTGGCGCATTTTCCACACGATTATGAGAAATTATAAGATACCCACGTTTTTAAAACGTGCTTGTAGCAATGTGATGAATTAGGAATCAGTTTCTGAAGCCTCGTGTTTACTCGATATGTAGACCACTATATATATATATATATATATATATATATATATATATATATATATATATATATATATTAAGGTGAATTTGTGTCCATATTTTTGTATTTATTCTGCGTGAAATTATGTGATGCCTTTACAACGAAAAGAAGTGTTATTGTTATAGTTTAGTTCTTACGGATATAGTTTTAAATGTATTGCTTAAAACATCTGAGGCGATATTTAGAATAGGGTATTTTTTCTTTTTAAATCATCAAAGACTGGAAACGAATTTTTCTTATCTTAGAATAAAAAGAGAATTAAAAAAAAATTAATTAACACTTTGTTTCCCCCATAAAAATAATAGTGATAATAATGACCACGGGAATCTCTGTAGGGGTCTTATAATTTTCGTACAAATTTTTTCGTTGGGTGAGGAATCAGTATGATTGTAATTGTGGAGGAAACCTCGGATCAATTTGAAAATTTCCCTCTCACCATTCTAGTGATTAAGAATATTTTAAAATTTTTGCTTACGCAATAGAAGTGGGGGTACTGTAAAGTTTAAAAATTACTAATTGAATGTTCATAATTTATTTACTAAATATTATTATTTGTAAAAAGTTTAAAAAAATTACTAATTGGAACACAACAAATTTGAAGAGAGTTTCCGTAATAGTTGCCGGACACAATGTGGAAAGTGTACATGAAAGATAGGGAGTTACAAAGACAAGAAGTACCTCAATAGTAATGCATCCCATGCAATTTCTGCCCGCCCGTGCTGCAGCTTAGTTCGGTTCCACGTTAAACTGTAGGTCTAAGGCGGAGCAAAGGTTTGACCCTGGTTAAAATGAACAATTCGGGGGATGCTAATCGAAGGTTACCAATAAATAGAACTTTTTTATTGCATGAAGGATGGGAAAGTCGCATGTAAAAGAAGTCAGTGTGTGTGTGTGTGTGTGTGTGTGTGTGTGTGGTTCTCACTTTCTCTCTCTTTTATATATATATAAATATATATATATATATATATAATATATATATAGGGTGAGTCAAAAGTAGCGCCCGATTTCTGTTTTTTCGGCTGCAATTGTGCATCGATCACGAGGGAGGGCACTTTGAAAATTGCAAGTAAAACAGCTTGGTACAGTTCCGTAATAATTTTCCCCCGAATAAATGGTTAGATAAACATGTCATTCATTTATTTCTACTTCTTGTACACTGTAATACAAATGCAAACAAACAAACAATCACTGACAGAAATCGGGCGCTACTTTTGACTCACCCTGTATATATATGAATTTTAAATTCAGTTTTACCTTCACTAGCAAAAGTAATTTTATTCAATTCTTTCCATTTTTTTTATTCGTTCAATAACAGACAATAATTTTGAATATGATACCATGCAAATTACACTTAAAGACATATAAACACCGAAGTTAATAAAAACATTTATATACAAGGAAAAGCAATCTCATGAAGCGAGTGGAGACGGAAGCGAGTATTTTGGTGAAAGTTTGCCCCCACACATTCCGAGGTGTCTAGTTCGTGGTCAACCTTTGCCTCTCTTTGCCTCGAAGGCTCACTTGCATCCATTTTATACACTTTTTCTTGCAGAGACGATTTGAAAGAAAATAAATAAAACGGCGTTTAAATAATTATTGTTTTTCTTATATATATATATATATATATATATTATATATATATATATATATATATAATGGTGTGTAATGTTATTTTTCTGTTGCAATTTGTTCTTTCAATTGCAAGAAAGGATTGTCATAATTAAATAGAACAAAGTGAATGTGTTCATTTCCATTTTATTTATCATTTAATATAATTGTGCGTGCGGGTGTGTGTGTGTGTGTGTTTGTTTCACCTGTATTGATGTTTATGCATTTTTATTTTATTTTTTGATCATTTATTCATCGTTCATATAACTTTCTTATACTATTTTTTATTTTCATTTTGTTCATTCCATCGTGTGTAAAGGATTGTCAAAGTAAACAGAACGACGTTTAAATAATTATTGTTTTTCTTATATATATATATATATATATATATATATATATATATATATATATATATAAAAGGTGTGTAATGTTATTTTCTGATGCAATTTGCTTTTTCAATTGCAAGAAAAGTGTCATAATTAAATAGACAGAGTTAATATTGGGATTCGTTTTAATAATTAACTCTCTTTCTGAACCATTTTAACGAGAAAGTTCATTTGCTTTTGAAAACGGTAACTCGTGTGAATTAAAAAGTGTATGTATTTTATTTTCAATATATTTAACGTTTTGACGATTATACGTTTCGTATATCTTATATTATTTTTTATTTTGTTTTTTTATCATTCCAATGTATATTTCTTCGTCTGAATAAACAGAATGCTGTAATGGTGTTTTATTTATTTCAGATTGAATGTATTTCTCTTATTGCTAAAATAATTAGTTCTCTTGTTGAATAACTTTAAGGAGAAAGTTCACTTGCTTTGGTAACTCGTGTGAATTAAAATAAATGGTGGTAGCTGACAACTATCCTCATATAAGTAAAAATTAAAATAAATGGTGGTATTTAGCAACTCTCCATAATATAAATAAAAATTAAAATAAATGGTGATATCTAACAACTCACCCTAATAATGTATACCTGAACAATTAAAACACTATTTGGCAACTCATGTAAATAAAACAAATGGTGGTATCTAGCAACTCAACCCATTAATGTATATCTGGAACAATTAAAATAAAAAGTGGTATCCGGCAACTCAACCTACCTCTATATAAGAGCTGCCTGGCTTCAGAATGGTCAAAATGATGCGAACTTCGGCGGAATAAAGATCTCTCTCTCCTTCCTTCTTAGTTAAGACTTACGTTAGGTTTCCCTTTGGGGGGGTAAGGACATCCCACCTTCTCCCCCAAAGACCTCCTCCGTCTCTCCTTTCTCTTCTTCTCTTAGATTAAGGCAACCCCTTTGGGGGGGGTTGCCTTCTTTTCGCCGCGGTTGTTTCGCCGTGGTAGTTTCGCCGCAGTTGTATCGCCGCAGATTGAATTCGCCGTGAATTCATTCGACGCAGTGCTATTCGCCGCCACATAAATACAAAGTTGAACGTTTTGTCATTTATTTACATACTATAAATTAAAAAAATAAAAATGACCAACCAAACAAATTACCTGTCTATTAGTATACGACCAACCAACCAATTCCAAGCCGATTAGTATATAAGATTATGCCCATAGATTTGAAAATCAGTTCCAACCCATCTCTTACAATGGCTACAAACGATATTGTTAGTAAAAGAGGAAAGGAGAAATTCGATCACAATGGATACCTATACGTGTTTGACAAGCATTCTCAAGCAGATAAAAGTGTGACATTTTGGAGATGTGAAGAAAGAGGACGATGTAATGGACGAATCCATACAAGGAATGGTGAAGTGATAAGTGAAGTGACTGGCCATTCTCATTGTGCGTGTGCCATTAATGTAGAGGTTGCTAAAGTGAAAACCAATTTAAAGCGCCGAGCAGAGCAATCTTTGGAGCCCCCAAGTGTTGTTGTTAATGAATGTGTCTCACAAATTCCCCAATCTGTTCAAGCCTCTGTGCCAGCACCTAGTAATATGAAGCAAATAGTTCGGAGAAAAAGAAATAAAATACAAGCAGCTCCTCAAAACCCAACTAACCAGAAAATTGAGTAATTCCTGAGGGTTACAAAGTGTATAAACTTGGGGATGGCAGAGAAGAAAATTATCTTTTAGCTGATAGTGGCGTTGGAAATGAGAGAATAATCATATTTGGCAGAGAGACGTGGCTACAACATCTAGAATCTTCAACTACATGGTATGCAGATGGTACGTTCAGTACAGCCCCTTCCTTATTTTCACAAATATACTGTATTTTAGTGAAAAGATTTGGAGGTGTGCATCCAATTTTATATGCCATGTTACAAAATAAGCATCGCTCCACTTACCGACGACTGATCGAAATTATAAAATCGCTAGTGCCAAACGTTAATCCCCTTTCTATTCATTGTAATTTTGAGCAAGCCGCTATCAATGCCATGAAGGAATGTTTTCCGGACGCACATATCAAAGGATGCTTTTTCCATTTATCTCAAAATATATTGAGGCACATCAATTCAATTGGAGCTTTGCAGCAGTACAACACTAATCCTGACTTCGCATTACAGGCGAAAATGGTTCTTGCCTTAGCTTTTGTGCCCATTCCCGATATTGATGCCCACATTGATGCATTAGCCAATGAACTGCCACCTGATCTTCAACCATTATTGGACTGGTTTGAAGATAACTATGTCGGACGCTACAACAGAAGAGGAAACAGCAGACGGAACCCTTTATTTCCACATGATATTTGGAACGTTTATGAAACAACTCTTAATGATGAAGATCGAACCAACAATCACGCTGAAGCTGCACATCGAAGAATTTCATTCGAGTTGGGAATGCAGCATCCTACATTATGGAAGTATATTGAAGGTTTGATCAAAGTTCAAAAAGGTTGTGACGTCTATATGGAAAAACTTATTGCAGGACATAAACCCAAAGTCAAACTCAAAAAATATCGAGATGCGGACAAAAGAATCAAGAAAGTAGTCACAGAATATGGCGAGAGAGATCACATAACCTATTTGAGAGGTATAGCTCAAAATTTTAAATAAAATATTTATTCAATCAAAGATGTCCATAAAAATAATTTTTAATTGGAGTACATTTTTAACAAATAAATTTTGAGAATTTTTAATGTTTGCCTTTTAAATTAAAATCTAGAAAAAATAGAAAAATTAGGCTGCGGCCAATAGCACTGCGTCGAATGAATTCACGGCGAATTCAATCTGCGGCGAAACAACTGCGGCGAAACTACCACGGCGAAACAACCGCGGCGAAAAGAAGCATCCCCCTTTGGGGGGGTCATCCTCCCTTCTCCCCCTTTCATTGCATACCCCTTCCCCCTTCATTGCATAGAACCTCCCCCCTTTGCAACATACCCCATCCCCTTTGCAACATTGCAACATTGATCATTATCTCTGCACTCGTCCATTTTGAACCCATACTACTGGGGTTTCGCCAGTCATTAGACCCATCCCTAGTCAGTGCGGTTAATGATGTGGAAAAGAGCTTGCAAATAAAACAGTAAACACAACCGGTTGTTGTAGAGTATGCTAACCATTCCCGATTGAATTTTTCCCCATTAGCTTTCGTTGAATAAAAAAGACCTGAACAATATCTGATTTGATTTTCGAATAATCGCTTCTATTTCTTAAATAAACCATCCCAGTGTTCACACTCTGAGGGGCCTTTCTGTAACCAGAATACAATATCATCCTCGGTTAAGACTCCCCAGAGGCTAAGATCATTGAGCATTGTGTATTTATTGTCCTCAGCCTGGACTTCAGTCTCTGTAACACGATTAAATGAAGTAGTCACATTCGCGTCTGTATTATCTGTTCTACTGTAGTAAAAGAGGTGGATGCTTGTGGTTGTTGTGGATCTGTCTGACACTCTCGAGTCTGAGATCCCTCCTTCATAACAGTGAAATAACCGTCAACTTTCAGTAATTATTTTATCTGCCTTTCAAGCTGCTGCTGCTTTTTTCTTTTCTGAAATCCACTTTCAAAAGTTCTCTTCATTGTGATAGGCTCTCCAAAATAATATGAGAAACAAATAATGTCTTTGAAATTAATAAAAGTTGAAATTAAAAATGGCAATAGGGAATATACGAGGGGCGGTAAGAAAAAAGTTTACACGGCGTACAATTTCGTAACTAAAGGACCTACATTGATTGTGTCTGTATCAGGTGAATTCGTCACTGCACGTCGACTCGGCTGCCATCTACCGTACATTGGTTATATGAGTCTGTCATAATGTGTTCAATTGTTTGTGATTGTGGTGTGTTCTGGCGCGGGTGGCAGGTGTCGTCTGTGGAGTTGTCTAGTCTGTTAGTCTGTGTTTATATGTCTGTAAGTTGGGGTGATGTTGCATGATTGTACATGTAGTGGCAAGGGTGTTGTGGGTTAGTTGTCGCTGCTGCCATGAATTGTGTTCCCCTCATGTCTAAATGTTTCCTAACTTTCAGTATTTTTGTTTCTGTGTGCAGGTGTTCTATTGGTGTTGAGTATATCCTGTAATGATAAGAAGTGCGTTGTTTTATATTGGCTGTAAGGTGTTTGTGTGTGTGTTTGAGATAATGGGTGCCCAGCATGGGCTAGCATAGTCCATAACTGAGCGAATATATTGTTTGTATATGAGTGATGTTGTTTCCTGTTGGTGTCCAGTTTGTGCCTGTTAGTACCCGAAGCGTGTTAAGTCTTGACGTACATTTGTTTATAATGTCCTGAATGTGGTTTGCAAAAGATAATGATGTGTTGTATGTGACCCCAAGTATTTTGGTCCTGTGAGTGTGTGGAATGTTGGTGTTGTTTAGTGTAATCTATGGAGTTATCTGGTGTTCTTTTGTGTTGCTCGTTAGCAAGGTGATGGTTGATTTTGTGGGCGCTACTTTGAGTCTATTGTGTGTGAGCCAGTCTTGTATACTGTTTATGTATGTTTGCAGGTTATTTGTAGCGGTGTTGATGTTGTTGTGGGTGGATGTTAGAGTGATGTCATCTGCATATGCTGATAAAGTAAGCTTGTTATCTATGGGTGTTGGAATGTCATGCATGTATAAGTTGAACAGTGTTGGTGAGAGAACAGAGCCTTGAGGGACCCCGTTCGGAAAAAGCTTGTTTTTGGATGACTTGCCATTAAATGTAACATGCAAGTATCTTCCTGAAAGATAGTTGCTCAGCCACCTTTTGGTGTTATTGTGCATGTTTGTGTTGAGTATTTTGTTCATGAGAGGGAAGTGTGGGATAGCATCAAATGCTTTACTAATGTCTATTGTTGCTAATAGTGTACGTTGAGCTGGTCGTCTGGAGTTGATGCCATCCATGATGTGCTGCGTGAGGTTAGTGAGTAATGTCGTGGTTGAGTGATGAGGTCTGAATCCATGTTGAGTAGGCATAGTGGTATGTGTGGGTTGGTGATTTGTAAGATTAGTCTTTCTGTTACTTTGGAAGGTGTGCATAGTACAGTAAAGTAATGGGTCTATAGGAAGCTGGATCTGTTGGATTTTTGTTTGGTTTGAGTAGTGTAATGATTTTACCTTGTTTCCATATGTCAGGAATAATATTAGGTCATCCCATAAGTAATGCGGCATTTAAAATTTTTTTTTTTTCCATTTTTATCATTATTTTACGGATAGAAATCAAACAACTCTTTGAAGTTATTTATATTTAAATAATATTTATTTAAATATAAATAACTTCAAAGAGTTGTTTGATTTCTATCCGTAAAATAATGATAAAAATGGAAAAAAAAAAAAATTAAAAAATGCCGCATTACTTATGGGATGACCGTTTGTGAGAGCTAGTATTCCCTGTGAGCCCAAATGTTTAAGGTGTATGTTAGATATGTTGTCTGGTCCAGTAGCCTTCGAATTCTTAATTTTTTTGATGATCTTGGTGGTCTGGTCTGTATTGAAGGGTGTAATGGTCGTGTCGAGTCTGTAGGTTTTCTTGTGTCTGGCTGTTTGTCTGTCTGCGTGTTTCTGGTTGTTCTCTCTGTTTAAGTGACTTATCTTTGCGTAATGATTAACTAGAATGTTAGCTTGTTGTGTATATGGTGGGATATTATTTTGGCTGCGACAGATAGCCGCGTGTGAGGTGTAAATGCCGCTGTTAGAGTGGGTAATGCTGTTATAGTCTTGTATAGCCTGGATGTATCTGTGGAGTGGTTTAGTGTTGCTATGAATTCCCTAAATGTTTCTATTTGTTTTTCTTTAAGTTTGTTGTTTATTTCTGTATTGAGGTGTTGTATCTACTGTTTTATGGCTTCTGTGTGTGGTGTTTGTGTGTTATGTTTGGAGGTTGTTACGTTGCCTTATGAGGTGGGCTATTTCGCAAGTGTAATTTGGGTTGTATTTCCTAATGTTGCCCTTCGGTATGTATTTGTTTGCATTATTGATGGTCTGATTAAATGGCTTGAGTGTTGTATTGATGTTTATGATGGGTGTGCTGTTTAATGTGATGAATTGTTCCTCAGTCTGTATTTTGAACTGTTCCCAATCAGCTTTCTTGTAATTTCTGTAAGTGTGCCTAAGGCTGTTGGGGCAGAGTGTAGAACGTGTTGTAATGATGATGGGCAGGTGGTGTGATGAGTGTTGTTTTTCTGTTCTCCAGTGTGTATGTGTTGCTAGTGAGGGGGGAACATAACGTTATGTCTGGGGAGAGTTTGAGTATCCTGTTTGATGTAGTATGTGTGTATCTTCTTCTGTATTAAGAATGAAGAGGCTATTTAGTTGTGTGGCTATGTTGGCGCCTCTAGTGTTGCTTTGGTTGTGCAGGTACCAACTACTTTCTTTAGCGTTGAAGTCTCCTCCTAAGATGACATTAGTGAGAGAGGCCAGATTTTGTAACTGTGGATTGTAATTGGCTGGCACCTGAGGTGAACTATCTGGTGGGATGTAAATGTTGATGAGTGTGGTGTTGTGTTTTGCGCGTTTTAATGTTAACTGCCTGTATTTCTATCGTGTTATCTGCTTGGATTGTGTTTGTAATGTTTTGGGTGGCATCAGTGTAGCTAATGCTTTTACTTATGTAAGTGATGAGTCCACCCCCGTGACCCCCAGTACGATCTTGACGGATCGTTGTGAAGTCAGGGATGGTGGGTATTTTGTGTGTGCGTTTTAGTTTTGTTTCTTGCATAAGTGCTATGTGAATGTTTTGTTTGTGTACGAATTCCCTAAGCTGGATGATTTTGTTTGTGAGGCCATCTACGTTGTACTGTAATATGTTAATATTATGCTTCTGTATGTGTATCATTGTCCTACTGTGTCTATGTCTTTGCGTATGGTGACATGTGTAAGTTGTAGTGGGGCACGCTGGTATAGGTCCGGCCCGGGAGCCGATCGGCATTCTAACCGTGCCACGCAACAGGCCGTCGACTGCCAGTCTGGCCAACCGTAGACAGCCCGCTGCACGGAGATTTGAGGAAGTTTGGCCACCAGCGCGTTTAAGTTTCGGTTTGACGTCGCCTCTTCTTCGCGTTGACGTGTCCCGCGCTGGAGGATGCAGCCACTGTTAGAAGCTTCCTCGTCAGCTGCTAATTGTCGACATACGTTGAGGTTTTTAGCTCCTTCCTCTCAGTTTCTTATTATCTTTGGTCAAAATGTGCTGTTTAATACTCTCATTTCTTTTTGTACCTTATTTTCTTTATTAATTTGGCCAACAATTTGGGATTGGAAGTATATAATGAAATTATTTCCGTTCCTGTCCTTCAAATGTTTTGATAAAAAGTTATTTTAGGATTTTCTTTCAATGAAGAGCAAAGAGAATGAATTCTTTACTAAATTTTGCATTATTCTTTCTATCTCTTTACGAAAAATATCTCAGATAGATGAAATTTTCTGGTTCCTTTTCTCTTTGGTTGTTTTCTTTCGTGAATTTTTGATCTCATATGAGTCAGTTGAACATGGCGGTTCGACTAAAACAGTGCCCTGTCATTTCTGCAACGATATTCCGAGTCTGTCAGTGGTCAAGAATTTCTCGAGCGCATTGTCACAGGAGACGAGACATGGGTTCATCACCGTACTCCGGAAACAAAACGTGCCAGCATGGAATGGAAACACCCTGGGTCCCCGCGACCAAAGAAGTTCAAGAATGTGAGGTCTGCTGGCAAAGTGATGGTTACCGTGTTTTGGGACTACAAAGGTGTTTTGCTCGCAGACTTCATGCAAAAAGGCACAACAATCAATGCAGCTGCATATTGTTCAACACTGGAACGTTTACGAGCGGTCATTAAACGTAAATGTCCTGGACTGCTCCGTAGGGCAGGGCACTGTTCCAGTCGAGCCGCCATGTTCAACTGACTCGTATAACCAATGTACTGTAGATGGCAGCCGAATCGACGTGCAGTGTTGCCAACAATGATTAACGAATTCACCTGATATAAATATAATCAATGTAGGTCCTTTAGTTACGAAATTATACACCGTGTAAACTTATTTTCTGACTGCTCCTCGTAACTTCGCCACTTATGTTAGGGTACAAATTTAGCATATGAATGCAATATCATTAATCCTACCCCCGCCTCTATATAGGGGTTTGCAATAATATAAGATATAAGAATAAGATATAAGAAATAAATACGTATAAAATAACAAATATAAAATAAATAGACACAATATAAAGTTAGGCAAGTTGCTCTAATAATATCAGAAGCGGATCGTACTGAACCGTAATGCGTAATATGGCTAATCTTAGTCACACTCAAATAATTAAAGAATAATAGGCAAATAAGGAATGATACGAGCTCTATGGCGGGCAAATAAGAAGGCGAGAGAGCTGATGTAACCAACCAACTAGATTTCCCCGGCAATCAAAGTCCAAACACAACAGTAATTAGGTACTGTTTGATACGCCAGATTTACGGTTAGTATATGTAGCCACGCCCTCATATATAGGTAAAAGATCTCTTCCAAACGTGAAGTTGTCTCAAGTACGTTGAAGTTGTCTCTCGAGAATATTTTCCGACAATAATGGAAATTTAATAAAGTATTGATTACAGAAAGCCAGAGCTAAGACATTTTTCAAAAATCGTAAGAAAATCTGGAGCCTAAGCAGTGCGGACTTTGTTAATTTTTTTTCTCTGGTCTAACCTCCGTCTCAACAAAATCTGATTACGTGTCAGAGGGGCCTGAGAGGGCCCTGAGTTTCAGCAAATTCACAATATAGCTCGACTTCAGCAGTTTCGAGGTATGCGTAGTGGTCTACGAGTATTTTCTATACCACGATTATACAAGTTCGTTTTGCAAAACTTTTAAACGGGTCGATTTTTGTACTGACCACTCATACCAAAGGGGCCCTCATATTCAATGCTAGTGTCTTGATACACTAGATTTAAAATACTATTTATCTTGGAGGAAACCCCTGGTTACCCCAAGAGAGTTGACCACCGGGCATAAGTTAGGTTTGATAAAAAAATAAAAACGAACTCAACGAGGCCCTTCATTGTGAGAGGCTCCAAGCTGTAGCTGACCTAGCTTGTGCCTAAATCCGGCACTGTATAAGATATCCGCTAGACAGTAATCCATAAAAATGCTTACGAACTCTCTCAAACAATGATAACAAATAATCTCATACCTCTCCAATGTATATACAAAGTTGCTAATAATAGAAACGATACCTCGGCCATTCACAGGGCGATTACCCCGCATCAGACCAACCATAACCATAATACAAGGTTTTCAAGTGATTTCATAGACAAACCAAATTATTCAATGCAAACTGCAAGAAATGCTCTCACCTACAAAGGAGCAGACATCTGGAAGGCTATGTCTATAAATGTCAGACAAGCATCATCATTAATTTCGTTTCGTAAATCACTAAAGCAACACTTTATTAATTCCTATTGATGAACAACCCCCCCAGCTGTATGTATATATATATATATATATATATATATATATATATATATATATATATATATATATATATATATATATATATGGTATGTACAGGGGTTGGACAGAATAATGGAAACACTCGCATTTTCGATGCTATATTTTCTGGTATCATTAATGGCGTTATGTACTTTATTAAATTAATATGTAACTATATAGAATATTGAGAACATCATCTATTTTAATATGTTCATATTGGTTTTTCATGTTCTTGTAGAATAAATAAAAATATGGCGCTTGGATAAAATGTGACTTACTGTGAAAGGGGCATGATAGTAGAAGCCCCTTTGGTTGGTGTTTCAGTAATAAAAGTCACATAATTGCTTCTGTATCTCGAGGAACAGTCCTCAAGGTTATGAATACATTGAAAGAAAGTAAAAAAACATCACATAAGCACATAATTGTTCCAATTATTCTGCCCCGGGTTCGAGACCCGACGGCAGCCGGCGCGCAGCAAAACCCAGCTGTTCATCCTTCCACACAATGAAGAAAGTGGTTGGTAGATAAATAGGTACCCTAGGTGGCCTAGTGGTTAAGAGGCTGGACTGCTGATGGGACGTGGTTAGGATTCCACGTTAAACTGTAGGTCTAAGGTGGAGTGAAAAGCTTGACCTTCATCAGAATGAACAATTCGGGCGGAAGCTAACCAAAGGTAGGCCAAAGGTCATAGTTATAACTGACACTGGTCTTTGCGGACTATTGCTAAATTTTGAACAAAAAAGTTTTGATGCAACAGTCTTTGATTGATTCTTCACAGCTCATAATTATCATACAAGGTTCTTCTGTCGCATTCTGTCAGTGTTGCTTTACGCTCACTATATTCCTTATTTGAATATTATACCCCAAATGGACAGGAAATTCAGAGAAATTCTAGAGCAAAAGATTTAGAGGTTCTAATGACTGATGATGCGAAATTTGAAACACAAAATAAGATAACAGTAAACAGAGCAAAGAGAATAACTGGGCAGATACTGAGAACCTTTAAAAGAAGGGATAGGAATATAATGATTCCTCTACTGAAAACATTGATCGTACCCAAATTGGAATACTGCTCGGTCCTAACATCCCCATATAAAAAAGAAGACATTAGACAGCTAGAAGGGATTCAGAGAAGCTTCACAGCCAAGATCAAGGGGTGTAAAGGACTAAATTACTGGGAAAGGTTACGCGAACTAAACCTATACTCATTGGAAAGGAGAAGAGAGAGATACACCATTATTTACACTTGGAAAAGAATGGAGAAACTAGTCCCTAATCTTACTCTGAATCCTGTAACTCCCCAAGCAACAGTGGAAAGTAGAAAAGGAAGACTGTGTCGTGTTCCCAAATTAAAGGCCAAAAACCAAAACTGTTTAATTAGCTGCCGAAAGACCTAAGGAACACGAATGGTGTTGCAGTGGATATCTTCAAAAGAAGATTAGACGCCTGGCTCAGAACAATCCCCGATGAGCCGGGCGTACCTGGCTATGTGAGGTGGAGAGTACAAGAAACCAACACACTACTTCACCAGGCCAACTCGAGAGGAGGGGCGAAAAGCTTGACCTTCGTGAAATGAGGAATCATCGCGCGGAACCTTTGAAAGGTTGAAAGGTTGAAAGGATGTTCTTTTTTTATTATTTTTGCATGTATTCATAACCTTGAGTGCTGTTCCTATGTGCGTGTATATGTATATATGCGTGTATATGTATACAATGCAACTTGTAAATGTTACTGAACAAAATATAGCAGTCCCTTATTAAAAATTAGAGAGGCCTATTATAGAGGGTGAATAAAAAGTTCCGCCCGATTTTGTGCGAATTGTGGAAACCCAAAATCGGGCGGAACTTTTTATTCACCCAGTATGTGCAAAATTCAGTCTTAATTAAATCGGGTGCAATCACAAATTACACGTTATATTTTGAAAGTTTCTATTATATTAATCCGTATATGAAATATGCCTCATTTACCTGCAATTCTATTACTTTAAGATGGTGTCATTGTATCATATTATTATTATTGGTATTTCAACATATATTGTTTCCCACTTCGTTTTTTTCATTATTTCTACGATTATCTCAATTTTCATTTGTAATAACAGAAATTTATTAAATGGAAGTTTATTTTATTTTCATTATTTATGTTTATTTTCTTCTGTAAAAATTTAAATGAATATCAAAGATATTTTTATAGAAAAGCTTTCGTCATACTTCCCAACGGCACATTCAGATAAGAATATCGTGATTAGGCTACTCGCCACTAAAATATAAAATTAAACGTTTGTGTCAACATTGTGTAAACCTTTATGGGTGTCGTGTATCGTGTATTGTATTCTTTCTGAATAAAGATTGTTTTGCTTCTTTGTTCGTTTAATTGTAGGCCTAAGTATACCTTGTAGCCAGGTATAACTCGGAACAGGAAAACCAATAAAAACAAAACTGTAACGAGAAAAATATAAGCAACAAGGAATAAAATGCAATAGATTAGATAGTGAACTGAAATATTGCTGTCGTTCTTTAAGTTATGTGATCTGTTAATAATTATCACAGGTGTCTCAAAATTAATATATGGTGTGATTCACGAGACACCTGCAACAGCTGCATGCATGGGCACGTGCGAGAGAGAGAGAGAGAGGAGAGAGAGAGAGAGAGAGAGAGAGAGAGAATAACCAAAGATTAGATAATTCCTCTCTTTTAATTCCAGGACAAAGAGAGCCCATTACGGCATTATACCTGAAATCTTGCTTGTAATAATATTATGAATGCAAATGAAAGCGCTGATTTACTCTCTCCAAACTAACGTTTTTGCACTTAAGAGGAAAAGGCTCATTAATTATCAAGCAAATGTATTCACACACTGAAAGACAATTATGCTGAACTCCTCATATATATATATATATATATATATATATATATATATGCACCTCAGTGGTGTAGTGGTTAGTGTCGCTGACTACGAATCCATCGGCCCCGGGATCGAGACCCGGTGATGGCAGGCGGCGCGCAGGAAAACCCAGCTGTTCATTCTTCCACACAATAAAGAAAGTGGTTGGTAGATAAATGGGCACTCTTTGTAGCGTAGTGGTTAAGACGCTGGGCTGCTGGTGGGGCGTGGTTCGGATTCCACGTTAAACTGTAGGTCTAAGGTGGAGTGAAAAGCTTGACCTTCGTCAAAATGAACAATTCTGGCGGAAGCAAACCAAAGGTGTGTATATATATATAATATATATATATATATATATATATATTGTTAATTTCGCAGCCATCCCCTACCTAAAAGAAAAAAAATAATATAATAATCAACACTGAAAATTCCTATGATGAGCGACTTTTGCGCCACCCTGTATATATGTAAAAATGAACAGTGAGAGTAGTATGGTGACAAAATGTATGAGTGCAGGAATGTTGCAAATGTTACGTTTTTGACTCTCTCTTTGTATATATATGTATATATAATATATATATATATATATATATATATATATATAGCTCATTCAACTCAATTTGTTGTGTACCCGACAATGTGCGTGGGTTGGGTGGGTGGGGGTTTATCGATGTTTAATGGATCTGAAAACATGAATTGATGAGAAGTTATGTTTTAGCTTTAATGTAAAAATGTATTTACTCTGCTTTCTATAAAAATTAACAGTCGTTCTACGCCACACATGATCGTTGGTGTAGGAGGGAAATGCTCTCTCGCGCTCTCCACCGCACATAGTCATGTGCGCCCGGCTCATCTGGTCTAATATGCAGTCTAATTTCTTCATTCTACCATATCTCAAGAGTTGAAATTTCTTGGTGGTAAACATCCTACTGTTGTCTTCTGTTGTCCTCTCCTCACACCGGAGCCTAGCAGGTGGCCGTCGTTATAAGGAGTTGCTTGAGCACGAGTCCTCTGAGATATTTACAGGTGATCACTTGAAAAGAGGCAACAAACTAATACAGATGCAAATAAGAGGTGATGTACAGTTTAAAGACACTTTATTATTCACACCTTGTAAATTAGCAAAGCTACCCAAAGTAATGGGCGTATCCGCTGAAGTTTCAAAAGGATATTTCCCTTACACATTCTTCACTAGCGAAAATTACGTAGGATTACCTCCACCCAAACATTACTTTAACTAGGAATGTATGAGCACAGACGAGCGTGAAGATTTTGACTGGTACTACAACAGTTTTAATGAATGTAATCCTTATAATATAGCTGATGAATGTGAGCGTTATTGCGTGAATGATGTGCGCGTGCTTAGAGTATGTTTCCAGGCCTTTAGAAGGATGTACACATGCCGTTTCTAGTGCGATCGGTGCAAATCGCAATCACCCTCGCATCATTATGTTTTACGGTGTTCAAGAATAACTTCATGCCTAAAGACACCTTAGCCATTATCCACAGAAACAACCCCCGCAGTTATGGACACAAGGCTATTTACTGGCTCATACACCTACATCAGCAGACAGGTGTATACATAAAGCATGCTCGCAACACGGGTGAAGTACCCATTAAGGTTAATGGTCGTGTTTTTTGGGTTGATGGTCTAAGTCAGTGGTCGGCGAACTTTTTTGGGTATTACCCCAAAATATATTTGTGTACAACGATATTACCCCCTAGACTTGAAAGTGAGGAAAAACAAACTAATTGCTTTTAAAATTGTAGCATATGCTATACAAACATTTTTCTTAAATTCCACAAATTCCATAAAACACAAAGAGCATTCAAATTCAAAATAGTTTATTGAATATATTTGTATGGAGAATACAGTCATACAAGCTGAACAGTATGTATTATACGCAATAAATCAACTTTAAAAATAAAACACAAAATTAACAAAATAATCAAATGAAAAATAAACTGAATGAAATAAGAAAATAGTAACAGACAAAATTAATAAAAATCTCATTAGGGAACTAAATAATTTCATTGAAAACATAGGTTGTTGCAAACGGCAGCAGCATTTTTATCGCTTTCTCATGTGCAATTTTGAAAGCCTTTGTAGCTCTTGACATCCAAAAAAATGACAGATCTGCCTTGTTCTAAAATTCAATGCGTGCTTCATTGTTGGAGCGAAGTTCAAGAAGTGCCTCTGCCAATCCTTCAGGCTCTTCTGGCACATCAGCAATTTCACAGTTGAAGGGATTCACAACCAACTGACAGTAAGTGAATCAAGCTCTGGAAAGTAATCAGAGAACCGCTTTCTGAGTTTGGTAAGATGCCCGATAACTGGATCCTTGATGTCACCAAAAGAAAGATCTTCACAATCTTCCAAAAACACAGCTAACTTTGGAAAGGCAGCTATCTTGTTTTGTTCTACTTTCTGGCTCCAATACAGAAGCTTTGATCCAAACGCTGAAATCTTTTCTCTGGCTGAAATGACATTGATATTTTTCCCTTGCAATTCTTTGTTCAATGCATTCACATACCCAAAGATGTCAGCTAAATATCGAGATGTGCAACCCAAGAGGAGTTTGTGAACTTATCTGCGAGGACATGCTTTTGATCAACCAGAAAAATTTCAAGTTCAGTTTTGAGAGCCCACACTCGATTCAGAACATTTCCACGTGAAAGCCACCTCACTTCTGTGATAAAGTAGGTCTGAATATTCAGCCTCTCCATCCTCACATAATTCACGAAATAGCCGCGTGTTTAGTGCATGTCCTTTGAAACATTGACAATCTTGATAACATCATGCATGACGGCTTCCAGTGCAGGTTCCAAATGTTTCACAACCAGTGCCTGGCGATGGAACATACAGTGGGTAACTTCAATTTTTGGATTCTTCTCTCTGGCCAAAGCCGAAAAGCCACTGACATGACCCAACATAGCTGGAGCTCCATCAACAGACACAGCAATGCAGTCTTCCCACTTTAAATTAACGCTTGGGTATTGAAGTATTCATTAACCTTGTTGAAGACGTCAATTCCACGAGCTCTCAACTCGAGAGGAGAACAAAACAAGATTTCCTCTTCAATTACATCGGAACCTTTGTAGCGAATTACACCATCAGCTGCGAATTGCTACTGACATCTGTAGTCTCATCAAGCTGAATAGTAAAATGTTTGCTCTCTTTTATTGAAGGAATCACTTGTTCCCTCACATTTCTGCTAAGATGGAAATTCTCTCTTTTACAACTTTTGCAGACAAAGGCACTGAATTCAGTCGCATGGCTTCTTTCTGACCACATATGATCTCTGCCATTTTCACAGCTGCAGGTTTAACCAATTCCTAACCAATAGTATGTGGTTTCTTGTTTCGGGCAGTCAACCAGGCCACTTCAAAGCTAGCCCTTGATGCTGAACGTTGATCGAATGTACCTCTCAAGTTGCTATCCAATCTTTGCCTTTTGACAGAACTTTCCAAATTCACAAAGTATTCCCGCGGTTTGGAAGACAGATGTGAGTGCAAATTATCTAAGTGTTTCTTCAGTTGACTCCTTTTGAAAGACTCTGCAGTCAGTATTTTCAAACAGACAATACACTGTGGTTTCATTTGTCCTTTGTCTTCTATTTCTGTGAAGCCATAATTGAGGAACTCTTCCTGGTATGTCCTTTTCCTATTTGATGCCATCTGAAGGGTAAAAGTGAAAATGATTGAAAAACAGATGGATTTAAATGGCCCACCTCGTGATATTTTTAAATTACTGCTTTTTGAATTTATTATACAGTAAAAATTGGAAGAGTGAGAGACTGTAAAATACAGAAATAAATAGGAAGAGAAAAAGAGACTGACAAGGAGAAAGATAGAGAGAATGAAATTGGAAGGAAGAGAGGGAAATGAAAAAATATTCACACGCAAGCACTAGGAATTTCCTTTATCAGGAATTATTAAAAAAAAAATAGAAAATAAGAATCTTAAGAAGTCATGTAAACCTTATATACAAATAACTATTGGTATTAAATTCACAAACATACACACACATATATATATATATATATATATATATAGGATAACAATAACAATGTTACAATACTGAAATATGCAATAATATATGTATTGATTGATAGTGATACAAAAAAGAAATTACGAAAAATAGTGAAAACCGCGAAAAACTGGCACAAATTCAACCCCTCACACAACTTCGGCAGTGAGCTGCCAGATGTACACTACTTTGCAACTTCTGGGATAGCATCCCTACCGCGAAAACATTAATACTATTATATGAGCACTTTCAAATATCTATAAATGAAAACATAAATTCTAATAAAATATAAATAATAAATATTACACTGTACACTCCTAATTGTTATGACAAATCACAAAACACTACCTTGATCGTCGAAAGTCGTAAGCCTACTAACATAAACAATGCACTTCTATTGACTGGAACCAGAGACAATTGATACCGAGATAGGACACTAGGCCAAAAGTTGCCTACAACAAATAAAAAAAATCCAATTAGTATATATGTAATTTCTTAAAGTTAATAATAATTAGATTTTTAATTTTATTAAGAAACTAAAAATTATTTGTTCGAAAAAAATATAACTGATAATTAGCCTCGCTTATTAAATAATAAATTTTTGTGCAATTTTATTTATATGTTTATTGAGCCTTCATTACCCCCCGAGATTTTCATTTTTACCCCATTTGGGGTAATTTACCCCGGTTCCCCGACCCCTGGTCTAAGTGAAAACCGTGCCACTGGTGAGAAGACTATGTACTCCTTTAACGGTTGCTGGTGGCACGGGTGCCCCCGTCCTGAGTGTGGGATCGTAGGAGATATCCACGGTAGATCGCCAGCCGACAGTCTTGCATGGACCCGCACTCGCGATCAACTTATAGGATCCCAGTTCACTCACAAAGTCTTGTGGGAACATGAGTATGATGCACGGATGGAGACAGACGGACAGTACCGTGAAGAAATAAGCACGATCAAGCATTCAATGGTGCTGGATCCTCTCAAATGCGGTGATAGCTTGTTCGGAGGACGTACAAAGCCCTTCAAGCTATACTTTCCGCCTACGGAGTGTGTGAAGCTCCATTACTACTTCTGTTCTTTATACCCCTACGTGATGAAGAACAACCCGTACCCCGTAGGTGCGCCTGAGAAACTGGTGGGGCCTTACCTACCCACCATCAACGAGTTCTCAAGAAATTTGAACGGGTACTATTTCAGCCTTTCTTTTGTAGACGTACTCCCCCCTCGCGATTTATGGATGCCGATCTTACCCGCCGTTATAAATCACAAGCTCATGTTTCCCTTGTGCGTGAAGTACGCAGAAGAGAACAATGGTGATTGTGACCATACAACCCACCAGCGTAAGATTAGAGGTGTGTATGCAAGTTCAGAGCTGGATCTAGCTGTTCGCCATGGCTACAGCATATTGAAGATACATGAGGTGTGGAGGTTTCAGAAGCTACCCAACCTTTTCACGCCATATATAAACGCTTTTTGAAGGATAAGGTTGAAGCGTCAGGATACCCGCGAGGAGTTAATACCGAAGATGAAAAGTCGGCCTATATTCAATGTTACCGTGACCGTGAAGGTATACAGCTTGACCGTTCCAAATTGTAGAGAGCCCTGGCAAGCGCTTTAGTGCAAAGTTGTCTAAACAGTCTTTGGGAAAAATTTGCACAGAATACCGGCAAAGGGAACGTTCATTTGGCACAAAGCTATAGTGAAGTCTGGGATTACGCCAACGCAACCGATAGAGGTCATGTAGATTGTGAATGTAGGTAATACTTACATAATAATGTACAACAATACCGAATTGGCCACAGATACCTCACGGGTTACAAACATTCTTGTGGCCAGCTTCACAACAGCCTACGCGCGCGTCAAACTTTGGGGCCTATTGCATTCTCTTGGGCGGAGGGTTTTGTATGCCGATACAGATAGCGTGATATTCACAGCGAGGAGCGAGGAGGGGTGAATACATCTGATATTGGGTAATTCCTCGGAGAGCTAACTGAGAGATCAAGGATGAGTATGGAGACATCGCATACGCAGACTCGTTTGTGTCAACGGGGCCAAAACCTAGGGGTACGGGTGAGGATAGGGGATGATACGAAGTATATCGTGAAGGTTAAGGGTATCACGCTTAACTATGCGAATCGGTGGTTGGAAGATGATGAGGGTGACCGCCCGCCCCAACTGACTGTAGGCACCCACAATTTTCGGGCACAGAAGCTGGTGGGCGTGAAGGAACTTAGGGGTACAAAGGTGTTCCGTAACACCTATATGAAACGCTATCAGGTGCCTGGTACCTATGGTACCGTGCCATTTGGTTACCGTAATCTTTGATATGTCTATTGTTAGATTATTTATTACACGTATTTCTAAATATATATACACCTTGAATATTTCGTTTATTAAATAAATCGTGTTTCAACTAACGTTTCACTTTCTCCTTTGCGTGCGTGCGTGTGTACAGTAAAAAGCTAAGCCCCGCCCACTGTAAGACCAGCAGCGTGAGTCATGCTGCAACCTGGGCTTCCCTGCGTGCTCAGTTGACCTCTGTGTACCCTTTAGCTCAGACGTGTATTCTCTCGCGTAGAAGAAAAAATAGTAATGGCTACCTTTAATATTGCGTGTTCAACATTTATGAAGTGGTATTCTGCAAAGTGCGTAGATGTAGTGGATACTGAAAAACTCCCTATTCCCCCATCCTTTGCCTCTTTTAAGGTTGTATTGAACCGTGCGAAGGCCCGAGATGTTCAAATACTCTACGGGTATTCTGGCGATGGAGTTGTAGGCTTTCGTAGCACAGACAATGTATTGAAGTATGTTATAGAGCTAAGCTTTATAAAGGCACACATATACCGCGAAGTAGAAGAAGCAACACGTTCAGAAGATAAGCAGCGGTTATGGGTAGTGAGTCTCGTGGATGAGTGGTGTGACAAGGGGTATTATATCATGTTACACCATACCGACTACTCGTACCCACAGTTGAAAATGTAAATCTTGTCATCTTGGACAATCTTAAGTATTTTTACCACTATATTAATATATATCATGATGAGGTTTGTAGTGAGGTTGTGGCTAATGGATCGTGTGAGTTTTTAACAGGCTTTAGAGACGATTATCGCTTGTTAAACAAAAAGACCAAATATGAACATGTTTCTCTCTGATAGCGCGCCGGTTTGTGAAGATGTTTAGTTTGTGGAAATGGTGAGTGATAAAACATTAAATTCGTTTCGGAAAATTCTGTTTGTCTAAGAGTGTTCGAACAAACCTGTACACGCTTTAGCAGTATGACGCGTTCCCGTGCCGCCCACCCGTGTACCTCACGAAACATACGAGTTCGAAGAAACCCATACACGTTTCATCAGCGTGACTCACCCCGCTCCGTCGAGCCGGTCCGACCACCTGTGGCTCATAGTCATCTCAGAGCTTGAACCGAGTGGACGTGCGAATACGATGGAGCTCCCTTTGAGAAGCATTCTCAACGCCTCGTACGACGTCTCCGTGACGAAGTCATTGCGCGTGTTCAAGCGTGAAACCGGCACCATTAACTATGTGCTTGAAACGATCTGCAGGCATGCAAGCAAACGTAACGTTATTTATTTAAGTGTTGAGGAGATGAATAGAATCTTCTTGATAGTTGAGAGGTGGGCAAAGGACAGTTATAAAATACCTGCTGGAGTAGGTACAATAAGAGAGATGATTAGTGACGCCGCCTCATACACCATTGTTTGCACATTGTGTATAAATAACGAACAAACACGCATTGATATACGACTGATGTGGAAGAACAGCTGATAATGATGTTCTTGTCCCTACACGAAACCGTTTCATCCTCGACAGAATGTTTGAAATCGTCGGATTCCGTAAGCTGAAGCCTATATTAGACGGTCGTGTTACGGATATGATTTATTTTGACACGGTTCTTGAATACGCATACACCGCTCTGCTCGACGGATTTATTGAATGTAGGAATGAACAGGGGAGAATGGTCTAGATCTGGATGCATATTTAAAAGGTTTAGATTCTTCGAAATATCCTGAACTTTGGTACAAAGCACTTGAGCGGTACAGTGCTGAGCTCGTCTACACTGTTCACCCTGAAGAGCTGTACCTCTATATAATGAATAGCTGTCGTTACGACTTGGAAGATTATTTCAATTGCAGCTATGCAGAGTGAAGAAGAGTTCACGATTGAAAATCTCGGGACGGTAACAAAAAAAACCCCGATTGGAAAAGCGTGTTTATAAACTTGTTTAATAATAATGATGTTGTGGTTAACGATGACCTCTTTGTGCGTGCTTTTGACTGTATTCTAGCCGTGTTTAAAGATAACTTTCCCGCCGGGGGTAAAGTGGGCACAAAAATAATGTTCAATGATATGAAAGCCATTTATGTCGAGTATAGACCTCCGTATCAGTTAAACGTTGGTGATGCTTGGACGGTTTTACCACGTCGTACAAAGTGATGGTGATGTGGATGTAGACTATTACATGCGAGTTTAGCGTTTTGCACCGTATAACATAAAGGATATATATATTCCCTGTACTAATATGATTATATGTTTCGTATATTTTCAATATATTTAATGTAACTATATATTTTTCCTGTACTAATATACTGATAATGCTCCGTTTGGTATGATTATATATTTCCCGTTCATGATATTATTATATTGATCATATATACACACACACCCCAATTGTATATCCATTAATTCGTCTAAATAAACAGAATGATGTATTGGTGTTTTATTTATTCCTTTTTGTTTGTACACAATTATATCATCTGATTGGTTTTTAAAGCGGATTTCTAAGGCGTAATATGTTAAATAAATAAGTGCAAACTGGCAACTCATACGCCAACTGAGAAAGGGAGATAAACAACATGAACGAGCGTTGCAATAATCGTTTAATAGGTCTGTCTATTGGACGTGATTAGGGACGGTCTACCATGAGTTGGCTTCACCACCAATCGTGTGTGTGTGTGTGTGTGTGTGTGTGTGTGTGTGTGTGTGATAATAGGGGCTTTGTGGACGTACAGTCGGGTGTGTGTGTGGTAATAGGGGCGTACAGTCGATGAGTGTATGCATGCTTTTAATTCGTTCTATATACAGCCAATTATGCCTTCTAAGAAAAGCCAATTGGCGGATTAATATATGCAAATAAACGCAAACTGGCAACTCAGCCTTCTAAGCCACTGGTTGATTAATATATGCAAATAAACAGCGCAAACTGGCAACTCAGCCTTCTAAGCCATCTGGTTGATGGGCCCGCTGGCTCTGGCTGATTAGTATATGGTTTAATTAAATAAATATGGCTATCTGGCAACTCAGCCTTCTAAGCCAACTGGCTGATTAATATATGCAAATAATTAAATACATGGCGCAAAGTGGCAAATCAACCTTCTAAGCCAACCAGCTGATTAATATATGGAATAATTTAATACGTGGCGCAATCCTTAACCTTCTAAGCCAACTGACTGAATAATATATGCAAATAAACAGCGCAATCCTCAGCCTTCTAAGCCAACTGGCTGTGGCTGATTAATATATGGAATAATTAAATACATGGCGCATTCCTCAGCCTTCTAAGCCGCCTGGCTGTGGCGCCTGCTGGCTCTGGCTGATTAATATATGGAATAATTAAATACATGGCGCAATCCTCAGCCTTCTAAGTCAACTGGCTGTGGCGCCTGCTGGCTCTGGCTGATGTGTCAACTGATGCCCGGAGGCGCTGGCTGATGTGTCAACTGGCTGATTAATATATGCAAATAAACAGCGCAGTCCTCAGTCTTCTAAGCCGACTGGCTGTGGCGCCCGCTGGCTCTGGCTGATTAGGGGCCTATAAGAGGGCTGTGGCTTGGCTGACTCATATGCGCTCGGCTTTCGCCAAGCGAAGAACCCTCCTCCTCTGGGTTCCCTCCTACTCTTAGGTTAGGTATGCCCCTTTAGGTGGGTGAGGCCGTCCCACCTTCTCCCCCAAAGAGGCTTCTCCTCAGGTTAGGTATGCCCCTTTGGGGGATGAGGCCGTCCGGACTTCTCTCCCAAAGAGGTTCATTGCAGCTTGGGGGATAACTCCGCCTCCAAGTTGCATACCCCTTGCAACCCCATTTTGGGGGTTGGCAACAAAGGGTGGGTGGGGTGCCTTACAGCAAAGGGGGTGGGGGTTTGGCACTCTTGCAACATTCCTGCACTCATACATTTTGCCACCATACTGCTAGTGAGTAATTCTTATATTCATATATTCTTAAATTCATATTTGCATATAGAGTCCAAACTCGCGCAACGCTGACTGTATATGAAACGCAAGTTCAGATAATTTTTTTATTTTCTTTCTACTTTATTTTTGCTGAATAAATAATTGATGAATTATTTCTTTTTTAAATTACTTATTATTTTTTTAGATTTAGCTTAATAAGGTAATCGTGTTAAATTCTGCAATGTTCATTTTCTTTATACATTCTCTCTTATCTGTCTAGACATTACTACAGCTAAAATATTTACCTTATCTTCAAATATTTTGCAAAATAATTCAGCCTATTGAAAATAATAAAAAAAACAGGTCAACATTAAATAATAATGTCACCAAAAAATTGTGTATATAAAGTTAAATAATTTTTCAAATTGTTATTCTGATTCTGTCTGATCTGACTTAGAAGCTGAGCATTAAATTACCTGTAACATTTTAGCAGTAAACTACAGTAAGAGAATATCTTTTCTCCTTCGAGCCTTGCTTTCTTTAGAGAACTTAGTCTTAAAATAGAGAAAAATAATTTCCCGATACGCTACAAGAAGAATC
>JAJOZX010000471.1:1127500-1335000 GCA_023014485.1 Bathynomus jamesi | reverse complement strand
ACATGAAATAGAGAATCTCGTACTTAACAGAAAAATCGTCCTGGAATCTTCTTCATCTTCCACAGGTGACAACACCACGGATTCAGAGAATGAAGGAGCTATTGGAGGAGTCGTAGTGTCATCACCTCATCCGAAAAGAGGCCGCAAGAATATCCTCCATCCAAAAGTTCTTTCGTCGTTGGATCGCACTAAAACTAGTGACCGTGATGCGGTCTTTACCATCGCGTCAGTGATCAGTGCTTCCGGTCAGAACGTTGGGGAATACAACATCAACAGAGCTTCTCTGCAAAGACACAGGAAGAAGCATCGAGCCCAAAGAGCTGCAGAGTTGAATAAGAAATTTGATCCGCGAACAACTCTCACCCTTCACTGGGACGGCAAGCTGATGGATGACCTAACGAGATAAGAAGGTCCACCGTCTCCCAATCGTTGTTTTAGGACCTGGACTAGATCAGATCCTTTCAATCCCGAAGCTTGCAAATGGCACTGGCCAAGCAATAGCGCAGGCGATGATTGATGTGTTCGTGATCGAATCAAAGCCCTTAGCTTCACCACCACAGCGAGCAACACTGGAAGAGTAAATGGAGCATGTGTTCTCTTCGAGCAACATTTAGGGTCTGAAGTTTTGTACCTAGCATGTAGCCAATATACATGAAATCATGTTAGAGGAAGCTTTCACGGTAACAATGGGAATATCAAGTGGACCTGAGTTTATGCTTTTCAAACGGTTCAAGACCTTTTGGCACAACATCGCCCCAGTGACTACATTCCTGGCATAAATAACGAGGTCGTCCTGCTCGCTGTAGAGCCTGTGAAGGACAATATCATCTGCTTCTGTCGACTCCAGTTAGATCAAGTTCATCCAAGAGATGACTATCAAGAGCTGCTCGAACTTACCATTCTTTTTCTGGAGACGTTCCACCAAAAGAGGTCAAATTTCGAAAACCTGGAACAGTCCATCGAGCTCGGTTCATGGCCCGGCTTATATACGCCTTGAAAATCTTCATGTTCCGCGATTCCAGATTTAAACTGTCGCAACGAGAAATCAAAGGCATGCAAGACTTCTGCATTTTCGGCGTGCAGTTCTATGTAAAGTTCTGGTTCCTCTCTCGCTTGCCAGCATCTGCATCAAGCAATGATCTACAACTACTACAATCTCTCGCAGTCAGCGACACACCTGCAGCAAAAGGAGCTCTCAATAAAATCATTGCTCACTTATGGTACTTGAGTGAAGATCTGGTGGGCCTTGCCTTCTTTGACAGAGACTTGGATTTGCAAGAAAAAAGAGGTATGGTTAATAAATGCAAAAAACTTCACTTTTTTCTACGTGAAGGTCAAAATATGAAAATAAAAACCCACTCTAATAGACAGAGTTTATTTCCACGACAGTTCGACGCCCACTGGCATCCTCATCGGATGGATACAGAAACACGAATGAACAAAACAAGAGGGAAAAACAGTCCAGGGACCGACCGTTAAGAAATTCGCACCTAGGTTAGATCCCATTCTCCCGACACCGGAAGGGCACTTTCATGAAGTACATTCGCGCAAATTTAAAACTATCTTCCTGTTCTAAACATACAGATTCTTTTTTTTTTTTTTTTTTACATAATTATTACATTTATTATTAAATTTATTACATTTAATATTGCATAATTATTTATTACAGAAATTATAAATTTATTATTACATTGGTTATTACATTGTTGTTTATTATACAGAACTTATAAACCGAAAAACGAATGAAAAAAGCCGATTAGGAAACAATCCAGAGACCATTGAGAAATTCGCTCCTAGGTTAGATACCGTTCTCCCGACATCGGAAGGGCATTTTATTACAGGGTCCGCTTATAAGTACATTCCCACAAATTAAAACTATCTTCTTCTTCTATACATACAGATTCTAATATTTTGACATAATTACTGCATTTATTATTGCATTTACATTTTTTAACATTTATTATTATTACCTTTACCCTCATTATTAAATTTATAATATTACCTTTATTATTACATCTGTTGCATTTATATTTATTTCCACATTTATTACTTCCATTATTACATTTACTGAAAACGAGTAAGGAAACAATCCAATCCAGAGACATTTAAGAAATTCACACTTAGGTTCGAACACGTTCCCACGACTCCGTAAGGGATTTTTTGGCCAAGAATCTCATTAAAGGGTCTAACTTATAAGTACCTTCACACAAATTAAAATTATCTACTTTTTCTATACACACAGATTCTATTATTTTTCTTTTGACATAATTATTACATTTATAAAGTACCTTACTTGATTCCCAATCTATAGCATGATTTTTTGGCTGGCGTGATAAAAAATGGCATTATTAGTATTACAACTTCTGAAGGCATATTTGTGTTCTTTAATACGGGTTTCAATATTTCTTCCAGTTTCTCCCACGTATACTAAATCACAACTTTTACAGGGAATGCTGTAGACACAGGCTTGTTCCTCTTTTGCAAGCAACGTTATTCCTAACCAATTTACTTTTCACGGTAGACGAATTTTGAACGCCAAAGCAAACTTAAAATCTTTCGTCAACGGTTTACTCTTTCTAAGCCGGCAATGTAAGGCAAACTCACATATTGTTTTTGGTTAACTGAAGGTTCCCGAGGGGCATAAAAAGATTTTCTGGCTTTAAAATACGCCTTTCTGATAAACCACTCGGGATATTTTAAATCTTTAAAAATGTTCCAAATCTTTGAATTTTCCGGGTCCAACAAATGTGGGCTACAAATCCTGAGTGCTCTTAGAAACATGGAAGAAATAATTGAGCTTTTAACCCCTTCATCATGATATGAAAAATAATGAATGTACGAATTACAATGAGTAGGTTTTCTATAGACCGTGAAATTGGGCTTTCCGCTTTGTTAATGACCAAAACATCTAGAAAAGGTAATTGTTTGTCGTTCTCCCATTCATATATAAATTTAATAGAGGGAACAAAATTATTTAATGACTGAAAGAAAGTGTCAAAGTTGTTCCAGTGGTCAGGCCAAAATGAGAAAATATCATCTACATAACGAAACCAAATTAGATTCCTGGGACATATTGTTGGCAACAATTCCGACTCATAATATTCCATGTATAATGTACTCAGTATTCGGGATAAAGGGGACCCCATTCCCATACCAAAACGTTGCAAATATAATTCTTCACCGAAGGAGAAGGCATTATTGGTGACACAGAGTTTTATCAGTTCTAAAAATACAGATGTGGGCATGCCTAGTTCTACGTTACATGTTGGCAATTTTCTATCTAAAAAACTAAGTACATCATCAATGGGAACTTTCGTAAACAAGGACTCAACGTCAAAACTGATCATTCTTCCCCGTTTTAAATCTAAGGACATAACTTTGTTAATAAAGTCACAGGAATTAGTCACTAATTCCTGTGACTTTATTAACAAAGTTATGTCCTTAGATTTAACCCTTTCATACCCAAATTAAGTCGAAAAGTAAAAAAAAAAATTGGGATATAAAAATCGTTTAATTGGACCCCAAATAACTGAAAAATATATTTTACAAAGTTTTATTGTTCATAATTAATAAAATACGAAATGTGTTAAATTTCACACATTGGGAACTGGAAGGTCTAAAATTGCTTCCAAAGTTAACGATGAAAATTTCACACACTGGGCATTAAAGGGTTAAAACGGGGAAGAATGATCAGTTTTGACGTTGAGTCCTTGTTTACGAAAGTTCCCATTGATGATGTACTTAGTTTTTTAGATAGAAAATTGCCAACATGTAACGTAGAACTAGGCATGCCCACATCTGTATTTTTAGAACTGATAAAACTCTGTGTCACCAATAATGCCTTCTCCTTCGGTGAAGAATTTTATTTGCAACGTTTTGGTATGGGAATGGGGTCCCCTTTATCCCGAATACTGAGTACATTATACATGGAATATTATGAGTCGGAATTGTTGCCAACAATATGTCCCAGGAATCTAATTTGGTTTCGTTATGTAGATGATATTTTCTCATTTTGGCCTGACCACTGGAACAACTTTGACACTTTCTTTCAGTCATTAAATAATTTTGTTCCCTCTATTAAATTTATATATGAATGGGAGAACGACAAACAATTACCTTTTCTAGATGTTTTGGTCATTAACGAAAGCGGAAAGTCCAATTTCACGGTCTATAGAAAACCTACTCATTGTAATTCGTACATTCATTATTTTTCATATCATGATGAAGGGGTTAAAAGCTCAATTATTTCTTCCATGTTTCTAAGAGCACTCAGGATTTGTAGCCCACATTTGTTGGACCCGGAAAATTCAAAGATTTGGAACATTTTAAAGATTTAAAATACCCGAGTGGTTTATCAGAAAGGCGTATTTTAAAGCCAGAAAATCTTTTTATGCCCCTCGGGAACCTTCAGTTAACCAAAAACAATATGTGAGTTTGCCTTACATTGCCGGCTTAGAAAGAGTAAAACCGTTGACGAAAGATTTTAAGTTTGCTTTGGCGTTCAAATATTCGTCTACCGTGAAAAGTAAATTGGTTAGGAATAACGTTGCTTGCAAAAGAGGAACAAGCCTGTGTCTACAGCATTCCCTGTAAAAGTTGTGATTTAGTATACGTGGGAGAAACTGGAAGAAATATTGAAACCCGTATTAAAGAACACAAATATGCCTTCAGAAGTTGTAATACTAATAATGCCATTTTTATCACGCCAGCCAAAATAATCATGCTATAGATTGGGAATCAAGTAAGGTACTTTATAAATGTAATAATTATGTCAAAAGAAAAATAATAGAATCTGTGTGTATAGAAAAAGTAGATAATTTTAATTTGTGTGAAGGTACTTATAAGTTAGACCCTTTAATGAGATTCTTGGCCAAAAAATCCCTTACGGAGTCGTGGGAACGTGTTCGAACCTAAGTGTGAATTTCTTAAATGTCTCTGGATTGGATTGTTTCCTTACTCGTTTTCAGTAAATGTAATAATGGAAGTAATAAATGTGGAAATAAATATAAATGCAACAGATGTAATAATAAAGGTAATATTATAAATTTAATAATTAGGGTAAAGGTAATAATAATAAATGTTAAAAAATGTAAATGCAATAATAAATGCAGTAATTATGTCAAAATATTAGAATCTGTATGTATAGAAGAAGAAGATAGTTTTAATTTGTGGGAATGTACTTATAAGCGGACCCTGTAATAAAATGCCCTTCCGATGTCGGGAGAACGGTATCTAACCTAGGTGCGAATTTCTCAATGGTCTCTGGATTGTTTCCTAATCGGCTTTTTTCATTCGTTTTTCGGTTTATAAGTTCTGTATAATAAACAACAATGTAATAACCAATGTAATAATAAATTTATAATTTCTGTAATAAATAATTATGCAATATTAAATGTAATAAATTTAATAATAAATGTAATAATTATGTAAAAAAAAAAAAAAAAAAAAAAGAATCTGTATGTTTAGAACAGGAAGATAGTTTTAAATTTGCGCGAATGTACTTAATGAAAATGCCCTTCCGGTGTCGGGAGAATGGGATCTAACCTAGGTGCGAATTTCTTAACGGTCGGTCCCTGGACTGTTTTTCCCTCTTGTTTTGGTTCATTCGTGTTTCTGTATCCACCCGAGGAGGATGCCAGTGGGCGTCGAAACTGTCGTGGAAATAAACTCTGTCTATTAGAGTGGGTTTTTATTTTCAGGTATGGTTAAGAATCTACAACGGGAAGGACAACATGACGCACAAAAACGAATTCATCTGAATAAGAGTGACATCCAAGGTAAGAAACTCAGCGACTTCGTGTCTGCTAGAACGAACGTTTTGTTCACTCTTCTAGGGCTTGAAGTCGAATTCTTGCTTGATAATCCAGAGATGTGGATCGAAAACCAAGCTTGTTGTTAGAAATATATTAATAAATACTAATTGTACAACTTTTTTATATTAAATGAATACTGGATTTGAGTGTGAGTGAATCCGGAATGTATTATAAAAGGCAACTACAGAGTTAGGATGCTTAAAATTTCGGACAGCTTGAGCACACACTAAATATTGTCGAAACGCTATAAAATTTTGCAAGAAAAACTATCTCAATAGGAAGCATCTAATGAAGGGCTGAGAAAGAAAAAAATAAAAGTGACAAAATAAGGGCCACCCTAATATATATATATATATATATATATATATATATATATTATATATATTATAATATATATATATATATATATATATATATGTTTACGGCCTTTTTGCAAAATGGCCGGCACATTTGCAAAGGCCAATATGATGGCCTTTTTTCAAATGGGCATTACAATGCCGGCCACTTTGGAAAAAGGCCAACATATTGGCCATTTTGCATAATATTTTGCGAAAAGGCAGAACTCCAATTAAGAGATTCAATCCAGTTCGATTGAAATTATTCAAATTATTGAAATTTAAATTATTGAATGCCCGGTTAGGTCGACTGTCCGCCCTTGACGATTGGTTAGGTTAAGTCGTGATATTTTCGTTAAACAACGAAACTATCACGACTTAATTTAACCAATCGTCAAGGGCGGACATTTGCCCTAACCGGACATTCAATTAACCTAACAGGGCATTCAGTTGACCTAACCGGCCATTCACTGTCCAATTCAAGGTGAAGTTCTGCCGTTTCACAAAATGGCTGACGACAGCATTACCAGTCATTTTGCAAAATGGCCAATATGCCGGCCTGTTTGCAAAGTGGCCTGGCATTTAATGCCATTATGCAAAGAGGCCGGCTTTTTTGGCCCTTTTGCAAAAAGGCCGTAATATATATATATATATATATTCCGTCGTAGATGTTATCAAATTCCGTGTTTGTAATGACGCTTCACCGATTATATCACATTCATTACCGTCCCCATGGCAACGCCATTCACTTCGTAATTTGGATCTTATAACGAATCTTCGAAGCAAAATAATTATTGATAAATATCGCCTTTCGCATAAAAAATACGATAATGATGCGTTCGTTGACCTGTGACAATTCGAGGTGCTTTTACTTGAAATGAATCTTTCATCCTATTACCATTTCGTTCCATCAAATATTACAACAAAATACACAAATTACACTGATATATATATATATATACACACACACTACCAGTCAAAAGTTTAAGTACACCCTGAAATATTCGTAAATTTCAAATTTTGTTTAAAGTTTTTCATTTATTAACTAAGTTATCATGACACAAATTCATAAGTACAAACATGGGAACTTAAATAACAACAAATCAGGACAATTTACCAAAAGCAAAGTCTAAATTTTAGATTCATCAAAATAACCTCCTCTAGCAGCAATTACAGCAGAACAAATTCGAGCGCTGGATGGCTGCTTGGCTTTCACTCGTCGATCCAGTTCATCCCACACTAGCTCGGTGGGGTTCAGATCCCGGGACTGTGCTGGCCATTCCATAACTGTGAGCTGACGTTGCCGTTCTTTTTGCTTCGGGTAATTTTGACACAGCTTGGAAGTGTGTTTAGGATCGTTGTTTTGCTGCATTATGAACTGTTGGCCAACTAGTTGCAGTCCAAATGGGATGGCATGACGCTGCAGAATGCTGTGATAGCCACGTTGGTTCAGTATTCCAGTGACTTTGTGGAGATCTTCAACTTGCTCCCTTGCAAAACATCCCAGACCATCACACTTTCTCCACCGTGCTTCACTGGTGGCGCAACACACTGCTGTGCCATTCTTTCACCCGCTCTGCGCCGCACAAATACTCTGCGTTTGGATCTAAAAACTTCGAACTTTGATTCGTCAGTCCAAACTTCCAAAGGACAAATTTCCACTGCTCAAAAGTCCATTTTTGGTGTTTTTAGTCCAGGCTAGCCTTTTCTTTTTGTTCTGGAGTCTCAGCATTGGTTTCTTTGCTGCAGTTCGTCCTTTTAATCCTACCTTTCTTAGTCTTCTCTGAACAGTTGATGTTGAAACTGTTGTACTTTGGAGTTGTTCAGCTGGGCTTTGATTTCAGGTGTTGTGAGGCTTCTGTTGCGCAGACTGGTGACTCGGATATACTTATCCTCTGAGTCTATTGTGGTTCTTTGTCGCCCTGACCTTTTTCTGTCCTTATTTTGACCAGTTTCTTCGTACCGTTTAATGGCACAAGCAAACGCATTCACAGAAACTTTAACTTTTTTGCAAATTGCCTCAGTGATTGGCCCTCATTTCTCAAAGTTACAAGCGACTGTCTTTTTTCTGTTGTTAACTGAGCTTTGGCACTCATTTTTGCTTTTTGAAACACAGAAATATACCTTAAACTACACAGTTAGCTCCTCTGCAAGGATTTTATATGTAAAGACCGCAGCGCATGTTAATAACCGAACACATGTATTAACATACTCCTGAAGAAACACACTACTCGAGTAAAGACTTTTAAACTGTTTTTGGACCTTTGTGCAGAGATAATGGCATTAATTTTAGGTTGCATGCTAGACGTAAATTAACACATTTTGAAGGCTATTTTGAAGAAGCTTCTGTGTTACATCACACTGCATAGGGCAGATGCACTGATGCACACAATATGAAAGCCAGATAAGCAAATTCATCTCTAATAACTGTTAAGTTTACATTTGAAGTTTATGTCATGAGCTAAGCAGCAAAACATTGGAAAGTAGTAGGTGTACTTAAACTTTTGACTGGTAGTGTGTGTGTGTGTGTGTGTGTGTGTGTGTGTGTGTGTGTGTATATATATATATATGTAGAGAGAGAGAGAGAGAGAGAGAGAGAGAGAGAGAGAGAGAGAGAGAGAGAGAGTGTAAAATTCATTTTAATATGTTGTTCGATGAAGTGTTCTTTTTTTTTAGCTGGGGACGGGAGACAGTTCCATTGTTTTTGAAGTTATTTCCAGCTTTGATCCAATCAGTGATAGTCTTTTGAAGATGAAAATTCCTGAATTTAAAAAATAATATATATATATATATATATATATATATACATCTCAGAACATGTAAACAAAATATTGAAATGCAATATTACATCAATACTGCTACATTCATATTACAAAATATACTGTATATAAAAGAATGAACCTACGCAGTAGTAGTTCAATAAATATAACGACAATTGCGTTGTTTGGAGAATGAAGAGGTCGGTGACTTTAATTATAAAGATGAACGTAAACTAAATGAAAATGATAGAGAAATATCAATTTCCGTTGTTGACTTTTTTCATATAATTTGATCAACAACCAACATTGGAACACAAAAATACATTCATATAATAAGACCACAATTCCAGGGCAATTCCAGATGAGCCGGGTGCGAAATGGATGGCCCAAGAGAGCAATTTGTCCATTCACCAAGCCAACTCGAGGGGAGGGACAACGAGCTTGACCTCCGCGAAATATCATCATACGAACTCTTGTAAGGTTGCAAGATAAGGTTGTAGTTCTTAAAAGAACACATTTAAATAAATCTATTATAGGTATATGAGTAGATAAGTTCAGCTTCATAATATACGTATATATATATATATATATATTATATATATATATATATATATATATATATATATATATATATATATATATATTTTTTTTTATTTATTTTTTTTTTTTTTTTCACTCCATAAGTCTAGTTCAAGTTTAGGGTAGTTAAGAAATAACGGTGATTTAACGGTAAAATCTCTGATATTCACACTTTTTAAAATCTGAGCATTTTTCAACCATTTTCCAATGTTAATTTTATCATTCTAAACATGAAAAATCCCTAATTTATGAACAAATTTCTTTCCAACCTCGTTTCATCGTTCAGTAGCTATTTATCTTTTTCTGTCAGAGGTGTTATTTTATCTATACAATATATTAATAATAACAATGTTTCACAGTGTTTAACCTCATTCGGAACAATTTATAAAAGCTATAGGACGAAGGGGACCTACGGCTTTACGTGGGATTCGAACCAGTGCTTCACCAAAGAAAATTTAGAGGTATCTTAAATCTATACGATGCAAATAAATAAATTATATATATATAAATTATGGAAGAGTCTAGTCCTACCAATAATTGAGTATTGCTCAGTGCTCACAAGTCCATACAGAAAACGAGATATTGCGAACGGTGAAGCTATACAAAGGACTTTTACGTCTAGAGGAAACAGAAGGTGAAGACTACTGGTCTCGACTACAATCCCTGAAACTCTACTCGAAAGAAGACGCAAGCGGTACACAATAATATACATATAGAAAATACTTGGGGGCTTTCTCCCTAACCTTAGAAATGAAAGAGAAACAAACTGGGATGAGAGAGGAGGCAGATTTTGTACTGTCCCAGCTGCTGTGGGACACGGGGCCATGAAAATGAGGATGGAAAATACCCTCAGAATACGAGGCCCAAAGCTTTTCAGTGACCTGCCAAAAGAAGTGAGGAATCTCTAGCACACCGACCTGAATAACTTCAAGAACCAGCTGGACAGATTCCTGTTTAAAGTCCCTGACCAGCCATGCGTGGCTGGCTACGAGGGCAGGAGGAGATCAGAGAGCAATTTCCTCCTTCACCAAATCTCGCAAATGAGGCGGGATGCTGTAGAGGGGTCGACCGCAGGTCGATCCTGAACCGTCGTTCGAACTCACATAAAGTAATTATATATATTTAGGCGGAGTGAAAATGATAATTTACAATGGCATACGGTACTGATATTTTATTGTAGTTTTTGCTGAGAAAAACGAATATGATGATACAAATTGTGCCAAGGTTCTCTAACCGCCCCATTTTTGCATGAATACAATTTAATAAACAGAAAATAGAGTTCTCATAAAGCATACATCCGTCAACATTACATCCCCATTATGACGATGAATGCCAGCTTGTGACATGCCAGCGTGTGATGCCAGCAATAAAAAAAAAAAAAAAAAAATAGACTAACACGAATGTAGATGTAGCTCATAGCGTAAACTAACCCACTTTTTGTTTAACTTTACCTACTTTTTTTTTTTTTCTTATCCTCCTTACTTTGCATGTCTCTAACTCTTTTCTTGCATGTTTGTAGTTTGCATGGTATGACAGTGAGTTAAGACTGTGTTTGCATGGTTTGTAAGCGTTCTTATTTTACTTCTTTTCATCTTCACCCCTCTCCTATATTCTCCGACTATTTTCTCTGACTTGTCGGCAGTGGCCGGCGGATGATGATGGTGAGACTTTTTCCCTCTTTTTCTGAATGAATGTTAACCCACGAATGATAGGTGTTGCTCCTTACTTAACCCCTTATTCTCCTCTCTTCTCTTAACCCCCTACTCTCTCCTTTCTCTCGGGCTAGCCTTAGAGTGGATCTTAGGGTCTTTGTTAGCCTTAGCTTCTGTAGATCTGTAGAATGTCATTATGAAACCACAATTATAAATTTTTATAACTTTAATATATTATTTTACGTCATTCCCAGATTTAAGTATTCCTGCCAAGGTCGTACTGTATACTTGTACGCATCCTGTCTTCTGACTCCCCAGGCATCACAGTTCGCCTGACAGCCAGCTGCAGTAGTTGTCCCTCAGCTACAGAATCCAGAGGTAAGAAGCTACTGAGCATTAGGGTGGCCCACTTTTCAATTTTTTTTGAAAAGTATAGGTGATCGTGGTTTTTCCCATTATTTGGCACTATACTAGCACATTGGTACCATTTTTACAAAAATTGATCAATATTTAGGGTCTCGCATCGACCTTGAAATTACTAGTTTTTTTTAAAAATGCATACTTTTTAACTTTTTACTGAATCAAGATAAATCATTAAGTAGGGATGTTTTCTGAATCCTCTTAATGAGAGAAGTCGTTTGGTGTGCCTGCCAATGTCATACACTAACGGTTTAAAGGTTGTGCCTGTATACAGGTAATACCAATGTGCTAGTATAGTGCCAAATAATGGGAAAAACCACGATCACCTATACTTCTCAAAAAAATGAGTCACCATACCCGGGCGGAATGTATAATGTATATAGGTAATTAGAAAATGCACTATGCCTGTGCCAGGTACCTAACCTATTTCTTTTTTGCAGATCATAACATTTTGAAATTCTGAGTTCCTCATCCTTTGTCATGGACAAATCGATGGCAACCATAACTGGAAGAACTCTTGAAGCTACAAATAGAGAGCCATCAAAAGGAAAGGCGAAAATAACATCGCTACCTTCTCTAAGATCGGCCTCGGAAATTTTTTTAGTTGGCCAACCGTCGTCCTCCATCAGTGGTAGCAAATTGCCAACAACACGGCAGGTTTTGCAATACTTCTTCAGTGTTATCCAGTACACTGCTAACAGGAAAGACGCATTCAAAGAAACCGTAAACAACGTCTTAAAGTTTTGGAACATGGCCCGCATTAAAACATCACAAAGCTCAACTGCGAACGGAAGCTAGAGGCATTGTGGAAAGAGTGGCACTTACTCCAAAAGAGCAGAAACGAGAAACTGACGCCGGAGGAAAACGGCAGAAGTTTTCGGACAGTGTGGACAAGCTGTGGGATATCGGAGCATCTGACGCTGTCGAAGATATAAAGAAGAATCGACTGCTGTCCGACAAGGACAAGAAAGAAATAATGACTTCTACCTCGATCAACATGGTCCTCGGGTGGCAACAATGAGCTGGAACGATAAAGTTTTCGCTGTAAAAAGAAAGCTACAGGAAGGAAGAAAACGTCCTCGCCAGGAGCCGCAAACCTCAAAGTGTGCATACGAAACCGGAGATGAGGCCATGGAGAATGATGATACTGGCATGTCAGGAGAGTCGGAGACAGAACTAGCGTTCCCCCTGCCGAAAGAGCCAAGTGTGTCTGTCAATCTTCCTCGCCGCATCCTTAATGCACCTGCTGTCATGGAAGTGGCTGATCGTTTCCGCATGTCCAATAATCAGGTGCGTATTGTGTATAGTATTCATCGATAGCGTCAGTTTTAAAGTGTCCCGTAACCCACATGTATTCTTGACAGTTTCCTTTCCACTTTCCATTCTCTACATAGGTAGTAAGCATTGTGGCTGCTATCACACGTTCGGCGAATCCACCAGCAGACCTCAATCAGTTCAGCACAGGATCGTGGTGTTCATCGCTCTTCTGTACGTACCAGCTTGGTTGGCGGCCCCTGTAGCAGCTGATGCGCCGTTGAATGACCTGGTACTATACCAGCGTTTTCTGAGGTATAGGGCAGTGGACCGCGAGGTGGCAGAAGCGTCACTGGCAGTGATGAGGCGGCACTTCTGGTATCTGAGGCCTCAGACCGTCATCTTCGCTCTATGCAGCAACAAGGTGGATGGCACTGTGAAGCAACAGATGACAGAAGCTGTCCCACCTCCCTGTACCCAAAGACTTCACATACGAGAACGTCTCAGTCGACGAGATGACGCTACTCCCCGACCTGATCGACGAGTCCTCCTGGTTCTTATTTGCAGGTCTGAAGATGTATGGGTCTTCGTGGCTCACCCTGCCAACTGGTAAGTGGGACGAGAACGAGGACTTTTGTCGTCTGAAGGATGTGATCTCTAATCTCCAGGTCACCAATGACGTCGCTGAAAGAGGAGTCCAACTGATACAAGACTATGCAAACACGGTCACAAAGGACGAGGCACAGCTGCAGGATCTTCTGCAAGTGGTGGAAAAGAACCGGAAAGAGCTCGGCGACTTCAAGAAGTCATCACTCGCCACGATGACATAGCACAGAGGGACAACGTTGCAGCCAGTGACGTGTGATAGTGGTCAATACAATGCAAAAGTGATTGTTTAAGTTAGTGTTTCTTTCTTTCTTATTTGTCTGCTATTTGCTGATTTTTTGAAAATTATAGGTGATCGTGGTTTTTCCCATTATTTGGCACTATACTAGCACATTGGTATTACCTGTATACAGGCACAACTTTTAAACCGTTAGTCGTATGACATTGGAAGACACACCAAACGACTACTCTCATCAAGAGGATTCAGAAAACATCCCTACTTAATGATTTATCTTGATTCAGTAAAAAGTTAAAATGTACGCATTTAAAAAAAAAAACTCGTAATTTCAAGGTCGATGCGAGACCCCTAAATATTGATCAATTTTTGTAAAAATGGTACCAATGTGCTAGTATAGTGCCAAATAATGGGAAAAACTACGATAACCTATACTTTTAAAAAAAAATTGAAAAGTGGGCCACCCTACTGAGCATGCTATGAGAAATGAGATAAAAAAATATTCTGTTACACTTATTACAATGTACATCTGACTGACGTGAGTAAACTGAGTAAATATTTGTTGTTTTTCCTTAAGCAATTAAAATTCACTGAAATTTATTTGAGTTTTTGTTTTTATTTTTCAGTTAATAATTCACCTATAGAAGAGCAGAGATGGAATTAGCATCCCACACACTAGTGTCTCCACAACTGAAACATCCTTTTTCACATCAAGCTAGCAACATCCCCTCTTGCAGCAACTACACCAACAGCTTTCCTTGCAGCAGCATCTACGTTTTGAAGTTCCCATGCTATTCAGCAAGGAAAAAATTTTGTGAGCACAAGGCATTCCAAGCAACATTGTATGTTTGGAACTCCTGAGAAGTTGCCTCATAATCTTTTGCCAACTAATTTACAAGTGGCTCGGTACTTTCTCTATTTCAAAGAAAGTAAAAATGCAACTAACAAGCCAATTATCAGACAAATAACTCAGGAGCTACTAAAACTTTGGCAGCAAACATCAATCCCCACAGTTCAGGAAAAAACTTTTCAAAAGGTAGCAAGATTCATAGAAAGAGGAGCAACGTTGAGTAGATCAAAACCATCAGTAAAACTAAAAAATGAATATATGAATAATCTCAGTAATTTGTTTGATGTATGTGCCTGTAAATGTAATTTAAAATCTCATACAGAAATAGGATACAGTGATGACTGTGAAGAAATTCACAGATTGCATATGTCGGAGAGAGAAAAAAGTACCAAAAGAGGAATTACAGTTTCTACTTGATCAGAGGAGTGATCTAAAATGTACATACGTAGTGTAGATGTGCATGCAACACAAATTTTACAAGATATACAAGAGGAAGCTTTCAGAACAAGTAAGTAAAGAAAAGAAAACTATCAATCGTTCCACTGAAGTTCAACCTTTAAGCTTAGTAGAAAGTTTTCGGATGAAGACAGTGACAATGGGATAATGGAAACTGAAGACTGTGGTTTTGAAAATACTGGAAGCCAAATGAGAATATCTTTGCGGCATGTTGCAATACAAGCAGATAGATTTGGTGTATCAGAGCGTGCTATTGCAACTGCAACTTACATAGACGTTGGTATGATCACCAAAGAAGATGACCATCTTGTAATAGACAGAAGTAAAGTGCGGAGAGAAAGAGAAAGACTTCGAAAAACATTGAAAAGTGATAAAATGATTCTTATTACAGTACTTCCATATACTTCGATGGTCGAAAGAATCAGACTTTAAGTAAAGTGAAAGTCAATGATGGGTGGTACGGGGAAAAGAAGAGTGAAGAACACTATGTAATGATTGCTGAACCAGGTGGAGAGTATATTACCCATCAGACACCAGCATCGAGTAAGGCTGCAGACGTAGCACATTCAGTATTATCAGTTATTAGAGACATCTCCAAAATGATATCTATAGCTGTGATAGCGCAAATACCAACACTAGTTATAAGGGAGGTGTGATTCAGGTTATGGAGAAAGCACTTGGTAGGCCACTTCAATGGTTCATTTGTATGCTTCATACAAATGAATTACCTTTAAGACACATTTTTTAAACATTGGATGGTACAACATCTGGGGCAAGTACCTTTGTTGGTCCTATTGGGAAAGCGACTCAGTTTGTGAAAACAATCCAGTAGCAAATTCAAATCTATAACTAGTGGTAAAAAACTATTATATGCTTTATGTTTCAACAGTAAACCAACATAAAAACTTTACACAATAACACACTTCACTGTGATAAAAAATGGTTCTAATTGGTTTGACATCAAGTGTAGACCTAATTGCATAGATGGCCCAAGGCATGTGTTTTCTGCTATTAATAGGGTTAAACATTTGCCTAGAGAATCAGTGGAAATTGCTAAGAAGTATATATCCCGAAATGCATACTTTGCTCACCCGGAAAATATTCTTCTGGCAATGTTGTATGACTCAGCTAGGGAAAAATGTAAAAAAGCTGTTGGCAAAATCATGGACATGCGAAATGAGACTGGTCAGAATTCAGAAGTGAGAGATTTCAAGGTTCCTCATCTTAATTTTGATGCAAAGGACTGGAATGAAATAATTAATTGGAATGATACTAAACTAAGTGAGCCACCTCTTACAATGAAGCTAACGAAATCAGAAATTGAACAGTCCAAATTATCCCAATCATACCCAGAATGAAGAGCGTTGTATTAAATTAGTGACGAACTCTTCAAGTTCAGTATTTGGGTTTAAAACAGGAGATGGTTTTATCAGAGCTAGAATGATTTCACGTAGTCTGATGTCAGACGTAGAAACCGAAAAGAATTTTTCTAAAAGTTTGCCTTTTTTATTCGAATGGTTAAGGTTGTGTTTTGCAGTTACCATTTGTGTACTCATTTGCTGTATATTTCTATACTCTATAATCTATATGTATTTAATAAAACAAATTTTAAAAAATGGTTATTTTTCTTTCCTTGTTTCTTTATATTTCTTGCAACAAAACACTAAATTAGAGAATATCATTAATCCAGAAAAAAAAAGTAAATAAAAATTCATTAAATAACCTGAAAATTATTTGCAGAAGATATATTTTTAAGTTTTGTGTGGGTTATATCTATTTGTTTCCCCCACATCATAGCCAAGAATAAGTTATAAACCACCGTAAACCCAGTTACGACACCCATTTCATATTTTCGCAAACATGGGGCAGTTCAAGATACTCTAGAATATTATTTCAGTTTTCTTTGCGTTTCCTAGTTAAAACCACAATATAATTTCAGTGTGCCTAAAGAGAAAGAAAACTTTTGCCTGGTTTCACTCCGCCCTATTATATTATATATATCACAGCTATTGACTTCTTAAGGAAAGGGAGCTTACAGACGAAAAGAAGGACCAATAAGACAGCAAACATTCCTATTTGTTTTTCTATTTCAGACGTTTCGACAAATTACTTGTCATCATCAGTGATTTTACAAATAAGATTTCTTTAAAGCAGTAGAACTAAATAAATTAAGTCATACAATACATAAATAAATTAATACACAAAGACGTTAAATTTAAAGACATTAAAACAACTAAAAAATTAAAAATAAAATTATTATATCACAGTATATAAAAATGAGCTCAAATGCCGAAATCAACAACTAAAAAATTAAAAATAAAATTATTATATCACAGTATATAAAAATGAGCTCAAATGCCGAAATCATAATAATAACGTCAACCTCCATTTTCAACATAAAACTAGGAATTAACTCTAATGTAAGATTGGTTGGTTTATGGGAAATGTTAGTTGGTTAGAAAAGGTGTAATTTATAAGATGAATATTGTTGTTAATACTGGTTTTATTTTGTGAATGTCTAATTCCAAATTCTCAACTCTGCGAGGTTATTGGTTCTTGTCAACTAGGTTTTTGAAGGGATGGTTATTATCGTTACTATCATTTCTAATTGATGATGGTGGTGAATTACTAAGGAGGGTACGATTAGTACGGACTGATAAGCCCAAATGTTGGGAAAGGCGTACTTCCAACTGAGTTGACTACTGCCCATATACGCAGCCTTACAGCTGTCGCACGTATATGAGTAAACAATATTTGGGCAAATATGAGTTTTCGGGAGTTTATCTTTAAACTTGAAAAAATTTGATAATTTAAGTGGGTTGACGAAAGCAAATTTGAAATTTTTGAGGATAACGTGATCGGAGAGGTTAAAAAGTGCCTTAGCAAATCATGCCTATATATTATAGAAGATATGTGGATGACACTTTCTTGAAATTTAAGCACCTATCAAATTAGAACTTTTGGATCACTGAAGATCAGGGCCCTACCCTTCGTTAGTAAGGCTTGTAAGGCTAACTAAAGAAGGCTGGGGGCCCTGATCGTTAGGTGATCCGAACTTTTTCTTGATTATTTCAACAAACAACATCTTAACATCAAGTATACCTGTGAAAATGAAGCAAATAATAGTTTGCCTTTTCTTGATGTTCTAGTAAAAAGGTTTAATACTAAATTCCACACCTCCCTGTATAGAAAAACAAACTTTTACTGGTTTAGAAACTAATTACTCGAGTTGTATGTTTTACGGATATAAAATCAATGCTATATCAACACTATTAGAAAGAAGCTATCAAATATGTTCAGATTTTTTTCTCATTAGACGAAGAATATCTATTTTTAAAACGGTACTTTATTAATAATAATTGCCTTTCGAATCTCTTTGATAATCATATAAAAAAATTTAAATGACATTTTAATATTAAAACTCCTATAACTACAGTACAAAAAGAATCCAAATATATTAAATTGCCTTTTAGGGTTTCTTGTCCCTATGCATTCGTAATGAAATGTCTAAAATTCTCCGATCACGTTTATCCTCAAATTAATTTCAGATTTGCTTTCGTCAACCCACTTAAATTATAAAATTTATTCAAGTTTCAGAATTCAATTGAAAACTTTATTAAAAAAAGAATAAAAAAAGACAGAGTTTTACAATTTTTAGATATTTGTTATGACATTAATATATTGACAGTACTCTCATCTGAATATGCCCTTGGAAGCTTGGAGGCTTTTTACGCAAAATTAATGGCGTTTGCCTTATTTATTACATAAAAATAGTGAAAGTGGCAAGTAATACTAGTAGAAACAACAAAAAATACTAATAATAGCAATAACAACAATAAATACAATATAAAGTTTACAAAATGTTACATGATTTTAAATTAAAAGATTTATGACATATATTTAGTAGAAAATATTACATAAAACAGTGAAAATGTCAAATAATAGTAGTAGTGGCAACAGAAACTAATAATAATAGCAATAATAATAGTAAATATTGAATAATGAATAACCTTTATCGATAAAATAAATACAGTACTTTTACAATGACATAAATAATTGTGAAACTGGACTATTTATTCTATTCAAAGTTTACAAAATACTAGGGGCACTCAATATATTTTGCCCCACCCTTTTTTCTTAGCTAAATAATAGACCATGGGGCTGAAATGTCTTTTGGGCTGTAAATTTGAACTTTCTGCACTTCACATAACCGGATTTTTCCAGTTTGAACCTCCCCATCCTTGTATAAAACCGCTTTTAAACGCCCTTGTATAAAACTGATGCTTAACGCAGTTTCGAAAATGGCGTCTGACAGTGATGTGCGTCGTAAACAGAGAGCTGTTACCGAGTTCTTAACCGCAGAAAAAGGAAACAGTTGGAAATATTCACAAACGTCTACAAAACGTTTACGAAGATGCTGTTGTTGATCGAAACACAGTTGAACGTTAGTCTAAACATGTTAGTCATCGGAGAGAGGGAGGGCCAGCCTCGATGATGAGCCAAGCAGCGGTCGCCCAGCATCGGCTGTGACATCTCATACTGTGCAACGAGCTAAAGCATCATTCGATCAAATCGGCGCGTCACATACAGGAGCTAGGAATTAGTGAAGGAAGTGTGAATACGATAATTCAGCAACTGGGATACTCAAAACTGTGTTCAGGTTTGTTCCTCGCCAACTGACTGAAGATCACAAAGCCCAAAAAAGAGAAATTGCTTCTGAGTCGTTGGTTCGATACGAGAAAGAAGGGGATGACTTCCTTTCACGAACTGTGACTGGGGATGAGACTTGGGTACCAGGGCCGGATTAACCATTAAGCAAAATAAGCCCGTGCTTAGGGCATCAAGGGAAGGGGGGCACCACAGAAATTTTCCATTGTCGGATTTACCATGGATTTATTATACTATTATAATCGCGGCTTATAGCCTATAAGCTGTTGAAAACTGAATTATATATATTCATATATAGTATTTATTTTTTTTCATTGTTTGAATTTGTAGTGAACAACAACCCTTTTGAGAGAATAAATATATTTCGTTGTAATCACACACTTTACGCTTTGCGTTATTATTTTGTTTATATCAAATCTTTGAGCGCCATATTAAAAATACATATAGATTAAATATTTTCGTGTGCTATAGGAAGTTATTCTGAACGTGTGATTTGTGCATATAATATTAAATATATATTTTACATAATCATTTGGTATTGTTTTACAGAAAGATTTAGGTTTATAGAATTGTAATATAAATTAATATTAAAATAAAAGAAACTATAAACTCTCTATATTGCTGTTGTATCAAGTGATGTTTATCACGGCCATTATAATAATAAGATATACTGACCTAAGTTAATTAGCGTTGAAGAAGTTTATCTGTTGCTCTCTCTTCTTCTCTAGGGTAAGTCTATGAAGTGTACTTTATTTGTATATATAACAATATTTTATCATACACGTATCTTTATTTTATAATTTATTTATCTATTGTCATAACAGTATAAAAGAATTTAGATTGTAATAACCAGAGTGAATAATTTGTAATGTATATATAACATCAAACGTAGTTAGGACAATTTAGGCCCTAAGCAAATGTTCATATTTCCTATAATTAAATATTGTGTTTTAAATAAATAAATAAATGTAAATATAAAATGTGGCTCGTTAATAGTGAAATGTTAATATTGATATTTTTATAGATTGCGTATTATTAATTCTAATGTTAAGTATTTTTATTTTATAGGTTTCGGTTCCTTCTTTCGGTTCCTTCTTTTGGTTCCTTCTTTCGATTTGATTTGTATTCAACATTTCGAGTTGATATTTCGGTTGAGTTATATTTAATTGCCACTTATATTTAAATTGCCACTTTGGTTGTGTACGGTTCCCATTTTGTCTTTCTGAGAATAAAAGAACAAAGCCAAGATTGTGATATGTGTAACTGTGTTGATTGCCACATAATATACAAATAAAATATTCTTTTTATTTCTGTATTTTACAGACCCCAAGAACCAAGATGAAACGTGTTCAGTTAAGTGGTGCACAAAAGCGAAAACTATCAAAAGAGAAACAAGAGAAGACTTTGGATTTAGAGTCCAAGACTGCAAAGCTGACTGATTTCTTCACACAAGTTCCACGACCACAACGTCAACATGATATACCGATTCTGAATCAAAACCAATCTCCGTCATCAGAAGTGGACACAAATACCACTTTGATCACTTCAAAATCAAAATATGATGACGTTGGAATCACCGAGGTGTCACAAGCAGGTTCATCTACCACATGTCTCACTACTGATCTCACTTTGCCTGTAAATTCTCTTGATACCTCTACTGCAAATGTTGATTCAAGTTGCTTTACAAGACATTCTGGGGTTGAAATAATTGCTGAAAATGAAAGTTTAGTGGACCATGGTGATGGTGGTGAAATGAATCAGTCTGCAGAAGATGAAGTAAATATAGCAAAAGATCCAGGGTTGTGGCTTGATTTCTCTGCTGATGATGTGGCTTATTGGATTGCTTGTGGACCCAGTGACTGTCAACACCACAATGGGCCATTTGACAAGTCTTACCGGCATTTCAGTAGTGGCAAACCAGCAAGATACTGTTCACAAAAACTTTTCGTTGGGACAAAAGCCAATGGTGAGAAATACAAGAGAGAGTGGTTATTGTATTCACCATCAACAGGATCAGTTTACTGTTATGTTTGTAAACTGTTTGCTCCTAAAAATGTCTCACATTTTGTTATAAGAGAAGGGTTCAGTGACTGGCGAAATACTATTGTAATTGATCATCATGAAAAAAGCACTACTCACCGAGACTCTATGCTAACATACTTAACTCGCAGACAAGGTGCGGGGTTGGGACAACAGTTGGAAAAACAAATTCAGGAAGAGTGTGATTACTGGGAACATGTCTTGAGGCGTGTCATAGCTGTTATTTGTACGTTAGCTGAACGTGGCTTGTCTTTTCGAGGAACAGAAGAAAGATTTGGATCATTGCAGAATGGGAATTTTTTAGGGCTGCTTGAGCTCATAAGCCGGTTTGATCCATTTTTAGCAGGTCACATTTTGAAATATGGAAATTCTGGCAAAGGAAATCCTTCTTACCTGTCCAAAACCACCTGTGAGGAACTCATTCAACTAATGGCTCAAAAGGTCCACGCACTCATTGTTGACGAAGTAAAATCTTCTGGTTATTTTAGTTTGTCAGTTGATTCAACACCAGATCTATCACATATCGATCAGTTAAGTGTTGTACTTAGGTACTTAAAAGATGGACAGCCTATTGAACGCTTTTTAACCTTTCTGAAAATGAAAAGCCATACTGGTGAGGAAATGGCAAATCAGGTGTTGCAGTACTTACGTGAAGTTTGTAAGCTAAACTTTTCAAAATGTAGGGGTCAATCTTACGACAACGCTGCCAACATGTCTGGGCGTTATAAGGGGATGCAGCAAAAAATTTTAGAAACAAACAAGTTTGCTATATATGTGCCCTGTGCAGCCCATTCACTAAATCTGGTAGGCCGAAGTGCTGTTGACTGCTGTCAAGAGGCGGTTAATTTCTTCTCTACAGTGCAGTTGCTCTATACCTTTTTTTTAGCCTCAACCAGCAGGTGGGAAATTCTTAAAGGTTGTATTGGAAATGAAAGTGTCTTAAAATCCCTCTCTGATACCAGATGGGAGGCACATGCTATGGCAACAGCAGCAATTTTGAAATCTTTCCTTAAAATTTTAGAAGCGTTAGAATGTATAGCTGAAGACCAGTCACAAAAGGGAGACACTAGAAGAGAAGCAAATAATATTGCAAATAAGATGCAAGAGCTAGAATTCGTTTTTATGTTGAATTTTTGGGATGAGATTTTGCAAAATTTTCATAGAGTAAGCAAAGTTCTACAGAATAAGGATGTGAACTTAAAAACATGTGCAGATCTGTATGGATCATTAGCTGACCAACTGTGCACTTCACGAGATGAATTTGAAAGATATGAAGCAGCTACAAAGGAAATGCTACCAGATGTTGATTACAAGGCAGCTCAAACTCGCAAACGTATCAGAAAGAAGGTACCCAATGACGGAGATGCACCAGAAGTATATCTGAATGCCAGAGATAAATTTCTTATCACCACCTTTTACACAATTGTTGACAAACTTGAAACTGAGATGAGAAGAAGAGGAGAGATATACAAAGAAATAGCAGAGAGATTTTCTTTTCTAAGTGATGTGCCACATAATGTCACCACTTCATCATCTACTGAAATTGAAAGGTATTCTCAGGGTTGTAAAAAGATGATTGATGCTTACCCAGAGGACTTGAACACTAATTTCTCTGCTGAGCTTCAGCAGTTTCACTCATATGTGTGCCATAAGTTCAGTGCAAAAAAAAATGTAAAAACAAGATTCAGTCATGCTGAACTTTATAAAATAATTGTAGAAGACAATATTGAGTGTGCCTTCCCAAATGTAGAAATTGCCTTTCGTATATTTTTAACATTAATGGTCACAAATTGCTCAGCTGAGCGTTCATTTTCTCAGTTGAAGTATATTAAAAATACCAACAGAACAACTATGCAACAAGGCAGGCTGGATGCCTTATCTCTACTAAGTATAGAAGCAGATGTGTTACGTAAGATTAGTTTTGAGGATCTGATCAAAGACTTTGCAATTAAAAAAAGTAGGAGAAAACTTTTCAAATATAAATGAAGTGGAAGTATACAAAAATAAACATTATTTTCCATCTTACTGTAAGTTTTGTTTCATTTCAAAAAATAAAATTTTATTTTATGGTTTATTTTTGTTTATATTTTGAATTACATATATATGGGGCACCAAAATCTTTTAAGTGCTTAGGGCCTCTAAAGGTCTTAATCCGGCCCTGCTTGGGTACACCACTTTGAATCTGAAACAAAACGCCAATACATGGCGTGGCATTACGCAGACTCCCCGCGCAAGAGAAAGTTTAAATTAGCTCCCTCTGCAGGAAAGGTTATAGCCACCATCTTCTGAGACATGAAAGGGGTGATTCTCGTAGACATTATGAAGAAAGGACAAACAATCAACTCAGAGGCATATATTGCTACCCTACAGAGACTCCAGAGACGTATAAAGCGAGTTCGATCGGAGAGAAAACTGGAAGACGTCCTTCTTTTGCACGATAACGCAAGACCACACAACAGTTTGCAAACAAGAGAGGCCATCACAAAAATACGCTTGACTGTGTTACCCCACCCTCCATACAGCCCGGATCTGGCACCTTCAGACTTCCATTTGTTTGGGCCAATGAAGGATGCTATTCGTGGAAAAAAGCTTCAGAGTGACGATGAAGTTGTTGAGTAGGTTAAGAGGTGGCTCCAGCGGAACCCAGTGGACTTTTACCAGCAAGGAATGAAGGCCCTTGTTTCGAGGTGGAGGAAAGCCGTAGAAAAGGATGGAGACTATGTGGAAAAAAAAAAACTTGTAGAAAAGGTATGTAACTACTTGTGTACAAAATTTCTGGAACTTACAAGGAAACTTGGAAAGAAAAAAAAAAGGTGGGGCAAAATATATCGAGTGCCCTCGTATTACATAATTTTAAATTAAGTAATTTATTGTATACTTAGTAGAAAATAAATGACGCTCAATAAAAAAAAATAGTGTTGCATATGGGAATATGATAAGGAAATTGATTACGTAATCAAAGGCTAATTTAGCCTATAAATACATTGTTCATGAAAACAAAGTGACGGAGCCAATGGCGGCTCCCTCTTTTTCGTTTCTGAAAGGACGTTTTATAAATTCTTACGTACATGAAATTAAAAAACACTGGCATGTTAAATACTCATGTAATTTAGGGGAAAAAGACATGAATTCAATTGTCTATTTAATTCTGAATAAGTTCGGATAAAAATACCATATATAGGTTACTCAAAAACTAGGAAAATAACTAATCTGAAAAGTACATTTATAACAAAAACATAGCCATGAGAATTTGACTCTGTTCGAGGAGGCGTTCAAAAAATGAAACGCCGAACCAAAATCATACTTTGTATAAAACGGGAAAACTCCGTTAGAATTAGATTGTTACATTGCTAACAAGTTTAATGGCATGTTAAAATTACACCTTCTGAAAGGTTAATAATTCGTAAAAATAGGCTGAATCAATTAAAGAGAATCTTATTTGGGTAAGTAATTATTACGCCTGGCAGCCTCGCGCAGCAATAGGGGGTCATAGGCCGAAAAAAGAAGTTATCATATATAAATTCAAATCGTATTAAAGCAGTGAACGAGAATGAAATTTATATCAAATTACTCTTTACCTATTGCAGAATAACGTAGCATAAAATTATGTTAGTTAAAAGATGGGATTAATGTCTTTATTAAAATATAAAAAGCGAAGCAAAACGCGCCAAATAAAAAAACGGGGAAAGGCAGGGCGTCTCAAGGCTTGTTGAGCGAATGTTCCTCCACAAAATCTGTGCTAAAACTTAAATTAAAAAATTAAATTTAGTTCTTCTAAGGACAAAAAACGAGTTCTTAGTGGAAGTTTGCTGAAGTATATAAATATACATACTGTATATTGTGCCGTACGGAAGAATTCAAATCATGTGTGGCACATAGAAGCGAAATTGTTCTTCTAATTTTGAGTAAATTACTCCCAAAGCTGAAATAGTCTTTCCTTAAAATTTAACGGAAGGAAACGTAGAACTCCGGGTTACACTTGCGTAACTAAAAAGACTCAGAAAGTCTACCATGTTTTCCCGTAAAGAAAACGGGTACCGAGTTCTTTCGATTGAGTATACATTTACTGTATATACGGAATTGGGCTAATCTAAAAAGTGTTATTCCCAATGTACGTTATTTGCAACGGCTAATCCGATCTAGGGAGGTCTACCTGGCAGATAATGGTTCTAATTGTAATTCAGGTAGTACGTAATTCATTTATTCTAATCGCATCATGTATGTTAGCTATGAGGTAGAAGGCCAAACAGGCCTATGATTGTAACTTAAATTGTTATTGGTCCATTCATTTTAATGGTCTTTCGTATTACAGTTACGGCTGTAATACGAATTATAATACCAATTGTAGATTAAACTTTTATAACAGTCAAATTTAAATTGCTTGTGCGTGTTACTTAGTTTTATTATTATTAAGTGTCTTCCCTACATAAACCAAAATTTATCACTGTCAACAATTTCATTTTTGCAGTGTGAGTTGTTTAATAAGATTTTGACAAGTAAATTATTTTTGTAAAAGGCTTTGCAATTATTTCAATTATTCCCTTACACTGATTAACAGAGAAAGAAGACTATATAACAAGTTTTATATATATAAAACCTTGGGTTAAATTTATATAATGTGGTTTAAAGGAAAACAGACTTAATTAAAATAAAAATATAAATCATACAGTAAATATAATGAATAAAACCACGTAATATAACATGGGGGCCTGTCCGGGATACCACGTACTATAACAATATATATATAATAATATATATATATATATTATATATATATATATATATATATATATATATATATATATATATGAAAAAAATAGATTATGAAATTAAAGGTGTTCAATGAACTTAGCATATTTTTGAAAATAATTGATTATAAAATGGGTACTAGATTACAATGGTACAAATGGCAGTACTGAATTTATACATCAGTAGGAGCTAATAAAGTGCTCTTTTAGTGACTTGCGAAATACATTCAGTGATGAAGCGTGCCTGATATGCACGGAAACCATTCCATACATCTGCTCCTTTGAAAGAGAGTGCATTTCTTGCAGTTCCTAGTGTAGTTAGTTTGTGTATAAAATCAATGGATAGTCTGGTGTTATAACGATGGTGTATTGGATAGGGGGTGATTGCTCTTTGAATGAGTGACGTACGTCGAATTTTGTTGATAACTTTGAACATGCTGACAGCAACATTGAATTTGTATAAGTCATTTAGTTATGAAATATTTACATGGCTCTTTAAACATTAGACAAGTGTGACGTCTCTTGTCATTATTCGCAAACATTTTTTATGAATTATTTCCGAAGGATGTTTTATATATTTCTTTGAGCTACCCCTTGCTGTGATGCAATATAATAAATGTGAATGGATGAAGGAATAATATAGGGTAAGGAGTGTGAGGAAGGGTCTTTTTTAGTTTAAATAATAAAAAAAGAAATTTTGAAATGTTGGATTTGATATTTTGAACATGACTTTTGAAATTTAGCTTTTCGTCTAAATTAATGCCAAGTACTTTAACCTCATTCATCCTCACAAGAATAGTATTCCGAATTTTTATTTGACAGTTTGTATCATGTTTTGTGGTAATAATCATATAAGATGACTTTGTCAGGTTCGATAAAAGTTTATTAGCACACAGCCAATTTATACACGTTTTCTAATTGCCTGTTCGTTTCATTAATCAGAAAGTATGCGTTATGATGGGAAGAAGTAAATGTAGTATCATATGCGTATTGTACTCTGAAGTAAAGAGGTTAATTAAAGAGTTAAAGACTGGTTCTGCGTCAGGGGTAGATGACTTATCGAATGAACACTTAAAATATGCAAATGACGTAGTATGTCTGCATATATCATTGCCCCTATCAGCCATGCTTGCTCATAGCTATATCCCTGCAGAGTTCATGAGGGTATATATCTTGCCCCTGGTCAAAAATAAGTACGGAGACATTCTGTCCAGCAATAATTACAGGTCTATTGCTGTCGCTTCCTGCTTCTCGAAACTACTAGAAAAACTCTTGTTAATCCGATTAAATGATTTCCTATGGACATCTAATCAGTTTGGCTTTGAAAGGTCCCACTCAACTGACCTGTGTAACTATGTACTTAAAGAAACAATATCTAAATACATTGACAGTAATTCAACCATTTATAGCTGTTTCCTTGATATAAGTAAGGCATATGATAGGGTGAACCACAATATTTTATTTGCAAAACTAGAAGACAGGAAGGTTCCCATGTACATATTAAATTTATTGAAATTTTGGTATTCCCACCAATCTTTCACTGTTAGGTGGGGCAATGTACTATCCGAGTGTTTTGGCTCCTCTTGCGGGGTGAGACAAGGCTCCTTGCTCTCCCCTCTGCTGTTTAATGTGTATATTGACGGATTAATTGCTTCACTTAATGAGGCAACAGTAGGATGTTGTATAGATAACACAAGGATAAATAACTTAGTTTATGCCGATGATATGGTGTTAATAAGTCCCTCTGTTAAAGGTCTGGATCGGCTACTAAATGTCTGCGAAGTGTATTCGCAGAAACATGATATTCTTTTTATTGTTACAAAAACTAGGGTTATGCAATTTCATCCTAAAAGCTGTAATCAGCCAGCTGATATAAGGTTTAAAATGAATGGTGAAGTAATTGAGGAAGTACAAGAGTTTAAGTATTTGGGTCAAACTATTACCAGCTCCTTGAGTGATGACTCGGATATAAGAAAATCTCGAAGCCTGTGTGCTAAAGCGAATATGACCATAAGGAACTTTCGTTTCTGTACAAGTGAAGCTAAAGACACACTCTTTCGTACTTTCTGCAGTAATATATACGGTCAGCAACTGTGGGTGAATTATAAAAAAGGTTCTGGCAGAATCCTAAATTTGCTGTACAACAGGTCTTTTAGACTCTTACATAAATTACCCCCGAGATGCTCAGCTTCCAAAATGTTTGCTACCCGCAATGTCCCGAGCTTCCCGGAGGTAACAAGACGTGCTCAACACGGTCTAATGCAAAGAATTAAAAAATCAACCAACCCGATCATCCAAGCTATCCACGAGTCCTGCCATTTATCCTCTAAGCTATGGACTTCTTGGTACGAAAACGTCTGTCTGTAGCTCCACTTAACTTCGACAGTGCAGTGTTATTTCTAATCAATTGTATATATTTCTATCTTTAGTATATGAACTGTCATTGTATTAATAACACTGGTCAACACTCATTTTATTGCCAATCATATTAGAGTGATTTTGGGGTAACTTTGTGGTGCTGATTCCGAATATGACATCGGTTTTGCTAGATTGGCTCTAATTTATGAGATAATTGGTACCCCATTGAAACACGTAAAAATGCACAAAATTTAATGTTCAGGCGGAGCCTACTTACAAATCGCATTGAAATTGTCTCAAATCATACAAAAGTAAACACATGAAATACATAATGGCATTTTATTCGGTCTCACCATCTAGAATGTTCCGGTAGTTTCCCATATGCACGCGTTATGGTTACGTTTCCTATTAATTGAGGGTATTCATTATCTCAAGAACTAGAGCCAAATCGGAAAAACTACTTTCATTTTGGAATTCAGCAACCCCAAAATACCCTAAATTCGTACGAATTTCCTTGGCAACGAAAAAAAAAGTTTTTTTGTTGACCTGTGTAATATTTGTCATATGGACTATAGTCTGCCAATAAACATTTTCATTTTCATTTTCATGTACGCAGTTTAATGTGGTAGAAAGGTGAAAATCGTTGACGTGAATTAGAAATAGTAATGGGCCAAGAATAGATCCTCGTGCGACTCCACTAGCTAGCCTCGCCTTGTCGGATAAATTGTCTTTTAATCTGATGTACTGATGGCGATTTGACATATATGATTTAAATCAATCGAATATGTCCTCTTATTCTGTATATGTGAAGTTTATTCAATAAGATTTCATGCGAAAGTGTATCAAATGCTTTTGACAGTCGAGGAAGATGAAGGCACTGTGTTTTTTCCTGTTTAAGGACTGAAACACATTTTCTAATAGCATTTTCATTGCATCTTCCGTTGTATGTCCACCTCGAAACCCAAATTGTTTAAAGATAAACCCCCGAAAACTATTTGCCCTGATGTTGTTTACCAATATACGTGCGACAGCTGTCAAGCTGCGTAAGAGTATATCGGCAGTATTCAATTCCAGTTGGAAGTACGTCTTTCCCAACATTTGGGCTTATCAGTCCGTACTAATCGTATCCTCCTTAGTAATTCACTACACTCATCAATTAGAAATGACAGTAACGATAATAACCATCCCCTTCATAAAACCCAATTTGAAATATTAACAAGAACCAATAACCTCGCAGAGTTGAGAATTTTGGAATCCTTAGACATTCACAGAAATAAACCAGCCATTAACAACAATAGCTCATCTTATAAATTACACCTTTTCTAACCAACTAACAGTTCTCACAAACCAACCAACCTTACACTAGAGTTAATATACAGTTCATTCCTAATTTTCTACTGAATATACTGTAGAGGTTGAAGTTATTCTTATGATTTCGGCATCTGAGGTCATTTCTTATATAGGTACTTTGATATAATAATTTTATTTTTAATTTTTTAATTGTTTTAATGTCTTTTAAATTTAACGTCTTTGTGTATTAATGTATTTATGTATTGTATGACTTAATTTATTTAGTTCCACTGCTTTAAAGAAATCTTATTTGTAAAATCACTGATGATGGCAAAAGTAATTTGTCGAAACGTCTGAAACATAAATAAATAGGAATGTTTGCTGTCGTGTTGGTCCTTCTTTTCATATATATATATATATATATATATATATATATATATATATATATGTGTGTGTGTGTGTGTGTTACACACAGACCATGCATGGAACAATGAACTCTTCTGGGAAAATTAAATCCAATATAGTCCGAATAAGTAATGGTAAATGACAAACACTATAGTTTTTCCTTTTCATGATGTTAGCTCATGGCACTGTTCAATTGGGATAGCTGAGAAGCATCTTTGAATTTTGTTGACAACCCAATACTTTTCAACCTCTCCCTTGACAGTTTTTGGAAGTGCTTGCATATCTCGTAGATAGACACACAGCCAGCGACTGTAGTTGTAATGATCCAATGCAAAGAGGAGGAACATGAGCGAGTCCAAGGCTTCCACATATAGGTTACTTGTTCCATGCACGGTCTGTGTGCAATATAAAAGTTCTCAGGGGACAGTTCTGAGTTCTATCCCATATATATATATATATATATATATATATATATATATATATATATATATATATACATATAATTTTATATATATAAAAGCTATTGACTTCTCTTAGGGAAACGGAGCTTACAGATGAACAGAAGGACCAACACAACGGCAAACATTTTCATTTATTTTTTGTACTTCAGACGTTTCGACAAATCTTTTGTCATCATCAGTGAATTAAGTCTTAAAACCTTAAAACAAAAGTAAAAAGTGAAAATTACATCAATACAATATTAAAACCATTAAAATTAAAACCTTAAAACAAAATGAAAATTGCATCAATACAAAATTAAAATCATTAAAATTTCATCACTACAAAAATTAAAATTAAATTAAATTACCTCAATAGGTAAATACACAATGTTTACATCGACCTCCATACTTGGCAAAGCCTAAGAGAAAACGGGATGGTCAGAGGATTAGAAAGTATATGTCTATGAGAATCGATTGGTTAGTTAAAAGAGCTGTAATTTGTAGGATGAACTATTATTGTTAATGGAGGGTTTGTTTCTATAGATGTACAAAGATTCTAAAATTCGGAGTTCTGTGAGGTTATTGGATCTAGTTAAAATTTCAAACTGAGTTTTGTGAAGGGGGATGGTTGTTTTCATTACTTTGGTTTCTAATTGCGGATTGTGGAGGGCTACTGAGGGGACGGTTGGTACGGACTGACAAGCCCAAATGTTGAGAAAGGCGCACCTCCAGTTGGAGTTGAGTGCTGCCAACATACGCAGCCTTACAGCTGTCGCACGTGTATTTGTAAACAACATTGGGGCATACAGTTTTGGGGAATTCGTCTTTGAACTTTAAAAAATTTGATAATTATTTAAGTGGGTTGACGAAGGCGAATCTAAAATTTATTTGGGGATAACTAGGCTTGAGCAGTTTGGACAATTCACCTCGAATACGCAATGATAAATAACCATAAAAAGGTAATTTAATATATCTGGTTTCTTTTTGTACTGTAGTTATGGGGAGTTTAGTATTAAAAGTGTTATTTAAAAATTTCTTTAATTGGTTATCAATAGATTAGGAGGGTAGTAATTGTTAATAAAGTACTGTCTTAAAAATTTAAATTCTTCGTTTAACGAAAAGTAATCCGAACAAATACGGTAACTTCTTGTTAATAATGTTACTATAGCACTAATCTTATATTTATAAAACATACAACTTAAATAATTGGTTCCCAAGCCAGTAAAAGTTTGTTTTCGAAATAGTGAAGTTTGGAACTTATTATGAGCCCGTTTAACTAAAACATCCAGGAAAGGTAAACTATTATTTGTTTCGTTTTCACATGTGTACTTAATATTACTATGTTGTTTATTAAGATAATCAAGAAAAAGTTTTACGTGTGAAGGATGGTTAAATATTAAGAAAGTGTCATCCACGTATCTTCTGTAATATATGGGTTTAAAACTACTAGGACAACTTTTCAACCAAATTTCTTCGTAATGGCAAAGAAATGCATTTGCTAGTGTTGGGCTCAACGGGGAACCCATAGCTACCCCATCAATTTGGCTGTAAAGGTTGCTATTAAATAAGAAAAGATTATCAAAACACACTATTTCGAGAAGGTTTTTAAATTGAGTCTGAGTGAGGCCATTAATAAGAGTATTATCAGTAGTGAATAACTTATTTAGTATGATATTTAATGTTTCTTTTAACGGGACATTAGTAAACAATGACGAGACATCAAAACTGGCCATAGTAAGAGAATCGGCATGATTGATCTCTTTTATCTCTTTAGCAAAATCAAACGAGTTGTTAATAGAATAATCATTAAAGGTGAGTTTTGAAAGCAAGGGAACGAAGAATTTGGCTAAATTATAATTGAATGTACCACAGGCCGAAAGAATAGGTCTTAGTGGGAAATTTGGCTTATGGACTTTAGGTAAACCGTATAGAATTCCTGGATTAGAACCAGAAGCAAATACAAAATTGTATGTATTGTCAGCAATAATATTACTATTTTTTAATTTACGCAAACACCTATTAAGTTTATCTTCGAGTTTTAGTAATTTAGACAGAACATTCTCTTTTACCCTTTTAAATTTAGACGTATCCGACAAAATTGTCTCCATTCTATTTATGTAAACTGTTGAATCAATCAACACTACTCCTTTACCCTTATCCGGTTTTGTAATGATGACAGAGTTATCCTTTTTCAAATTATTAAGAATTTTAAAATCTTGCTTATTAAAAAGGGGAGAAAACATCTTATGGGGTTTAAAATTATAAAAATTCTTAAAAGAGATGCTCTCCACTTGTTTTAAAAGGGTAAAAGAGAATGTTCTGTCTAAATTACTAAAACTCGAAGATAAACTTAATAGGTGTTTGCGTAAATTAAAAGATAGTAATATTATTGCTGACAATACATACAATTTTTTATTTGCTTCTGGTTCTAATCCAGGAATTCTATACGGTTTACCTAAAGTCCATAAGCCAAATTTCCCACTAAGACCTATTCTTTCGGCCTGTGGTACATTCAATTATAATTTAGCCAAATTCTTCGTTCCCTTGCTTTCAAAACTCACCTTTAATGATTATTCTATTAACAACTCGTTTGATTTTGCTAAAGAGATAAAAGAGATCAATCATGCCGATTCTCTTACTATGGCCAGTTTTGATGTCTCGTCATTGTTTACTAATGTCCCGTTAAAAGAAACATTAAATATCATACTAAATAAGTTATTCACTACTGATAATACTCTTATTAATGGCCTCACTCAGACTCAATTTAAAAACCATCTCGAAATAGTGTGTTTTGATAATCTTTTCTTATTTAATAGCAACCTTTACAGCCAAATTGATGGGGTAGCTATGGGTTCCCCGTTGAGCCCAACACTAGCAAATGCATTTCTTTGCCATTACGAAGAAATTTGGTTGAAAAGTTGTCCTAGTAGTTTTAAACCCATATATTACAGAAGATACGTGGATGACACTTTCTTAATATTTAACCATCCTTCACACGTAAAACTTTTTCTTGATTATCTTAATAAACAACATAGTAATATTAAGTACACATGTGAAAACGAAACAAATAATAGTTTACCTTTCCTGGATGTTTTAGTTAAACGGGCTCATAATAAGTTCCAAACTTCACTATTTCGAAAACAAACTTTTACTGGCTTGGGAACCAATTATTTAGTTGTATGTTTTATAAATATAAGATTAGTGCTATAGTAACATTATTAACAAGAAGTTACCGTATTTGTTCGGATTACTTTTCGTTAAACGAAGAATTTAAATTTTTAAGACAGTACTTTATTAACAATTACTACCCTCCTAATCTATTTGATAACCAATTAAAGAAATTTTTAAATAACACTTTTAATACTAAACTCCCCATAACTACAGTACAAAAAGAAACCAGATATATTAAATTACTTTTTTATGGTTATTTATCATTGCGTATTCGAGGTGAATTGTCCAAACTGCTGAAGTCTAGTTATCCCCAAATAAATTTTAGATTCGCCTTCGTCAACCCACTTAAATAATTATCAAATTTTTTAAAGTTCAAAGACGAATTCCCCAAAACTGTATGCCCCAATGTTGTTTACAAATACACGTGCGACAGCTGTAAGGCTGCGTATATTGGCAGCACTCAACTCCAACTGGAGGTGCGCCTTTCTCAACATTTGGGCTTGTCAGTCCGTACCAACCGTCCCCTCAGTAGCCCTCCACAATCCGCAATTAGAAACCATAGTAATGAAAACAACCATCCCCTTCACAAAACTCAGTTTGAAATTTTAACTAGATCCAATAACCTCACAGAACTCCGAATTTTAGAATCTTTGTACATCTATAGAAACAAACCCTCCATTAACAATAATAGTTCATCCTACAAATTACAGCTCTTTTAACTAACCAATCGATTCTCATAGACATATACTTTCTAATCCTCTGACCATCCAGTTTTCCCTTAGGCTTTGCCAAGTATGGAGGTCGATGTAAACATTGTGTATTTACCTATTGAGGTAATTTAATTTAATTTTAATTTTTGTAGTGATGAAATTTTAATGATTTTAATTTTGTATTGATGCAATTTTCATTTTGTTTTAAGGTTTTAATTTTAATGGTTTTAATATTGTATTGATGTAATTTTCACTTTTTACTTTTGTTTTAAGGTTTTAAGACTTAATTCACTGATGATGACAAAAGATTTGTCGAAACGTCGGAAGTACAAAAAACAAATGAAAATGTTTGCCGTTGTGTTGGTCCTTCTGTTCATATTTATATATATATATATATATACATACACCTCGGTGGTGTAGTGGTTACCGTCGCTGACTACGAATCCATCGGCCCCGGGTTCGAGACCCGACGGCAGCCGGCGCGCAGCAAAACCCAGCTGTTCATCCTTCCACACAATAAAAGAAAGTGGTTGGTAGATAAATGGGTACCCTAGGTGGCCTAGTGGTTAAGACGCTGGGCTGCTGATGGGGCGTGGTTCGGATTCCACGTTAAACTGTAGGTCTAAGGTGGAGTGAAAAGCTTGACCTTCGTCAGAATGAACAATTCGGGCGGAAGCTAACCAAAGTTTATATATATATATACACAGTATGTGTATATATATAAGGATAGGAAGAAATATATGTATAAACGAAAAGGGAGAGATACCGGAAGACCAGGAGCGGGCAAATATGCTCTTAGCTTTAGCTGATGAATTTGTTAACACAAAAAATAACAGAAAATACAAAAAAAATCAACTGCCTAGATTTGGTATTCACAAACAACAGCAACCTAAGTGATAACATAGAAATATTCCCAACTGTGATATCAGATCAAAACATTAATTATTGAAATAATCAGAAAAAAAAGGGAAGGAAAGAACATGCGCGATAAAAAGAGACGTATTCGAAATTTTTAATTTTCACTCCAAGGCTATAAATTGGGACGGTATTACGTTCAGCATGAAAGGAATAATCTGGATAAGCCACCTTTAAGGGTAAGACAATGGAAGAGATCCTAATAATCCTCGAGTAAAAGAAGGTAGAAATTGTGGAAAAACATTTACAAAAAGAAAAGGAGGAGGAAAGGGAGGGAAGCAGGTTTGAGAGGCAAAAGAGATCACTGTTCCGCAAGAGAAAGATAGTGACTGAAAAATTAAAAAACTGCAAGGACAACAACATCAGAAAAATGAATGATAAACTGGAGAGCATAGACTGCGCCGTATAAAGTTTAAATGAGAACCATACAGGGAAAGAAGACGACAACGCTATAAAGGTTAACTTTATGAAGGTAATTTTGCAAGAATGAAAACAATGCATTAACCGACGATCTAAAAGAAGTATCTGAAAAACTAAGAGCTCAATATGAATCAGCGTTCAGGTATCTCCAAAACTGATAAACCAATATGCGATAGAAATGAGTTCTTTGAAGAAGAATTACAAGGGGAAAGTATAACGGACTTTGATTTCGCAACAGATGATATCACATGAATTATAGAGAAACTAAAAAGACACTCAGCAGCAGGCACGATCAACTGAAACGCCATACTGATTGAAAAATGCAAGAATGAAATCGCTAAGCTCCTATATTGGATATGGAAATGATCGCTAGACACGGAGAAATACTGAGCATCCTGAAGGGAGCCGAACATAGTTCCAATTTATAAAGGGGGGGATCGATCTGAGGCTAAAGACTATAGGCCGGTGTCGGTGGCATCTCATCTCACGGAAATATTTGAAAGAAAAGTTAGACAAAAAAACATATAACTGTTTGGAGACACAGAAAAAATCAAATAACCAACACGGATTCCGGTCAGGAAGATCGTGCCTTTCACAACTAATGGAATATATATTATCATCACTTATACACTCGAAATCAGTGAAAATTATTATGTGGTATACACAGACTTTGCCAAGGCGTTCGACAAGTGTGACCATGGAATCATAGCACATAAACTGAAATACATGAGAATAACAGGAAAAGTAGGAAAATGGATATATAATTTCCTTAGTGAGTAGCAGCAAGTTTCGTTACAGTCCAAGGAATATATTCATCGGGGTCAGAGTTCCATAGCTCAGTACCACAAGGAACAGTATTAGTTAGCTCCACTTATCGAAAAATAAGAAACCCAGATGATATAGAATCTCTACAAATAGACATGAACAGAAACTACAATTGGTCTGAAGACAATATGATATTTAACACTGAGAAATTTCAATTATTAAGGTAGGGAAGAGGTGAGGAACTAAAATCCATGGAATACCGTGCCCCAAATGGACAGGAAATTCAGAGAAACACAAAAAAGTTTAGGAGTTGTAATGACTAATGACGCGAAATTTGAAATACAGAGTAAGATAGCAGTAAACAAAGCACAAAGAATAACGGTATTTAAGTGGTATTTAACCTTTTTAGCACTGTTACCCCTTGAGCTAGCCAAGAAAACTAGGAAAGAATAACAAAATTTTAGTGGAATCATAACTCACCTTTTTTTTTTGGACAGTGGCGCCAGCTCGTTACTCCGCGAAAAAGGCCGAATTACCCCTCCTGGGATAATTACCCCCAGGTTAAATATCACTGCTTTAAAAGAAGGGACATAATGATTCCTCAGTTGAAAACACTGATTCATACCGAAGGTGGAGTACTGCTCAGTTTTAACATCCCCATACAAAAAAAGAAGACGCGGGTCAACTAGAAGGGATTCAGAGAAGCTTCACAGCCAAGATCAATGGATGCGAAGAACTAAATTACTGGGAAAGATTATGTGAATTAAATTTATATTCGCTGGAAAGTAGAAGAGAGGTACATCATAATTTACATTTGGAAAGTGATGGAGGAATTAGTCCCTAATTTCACTTTCAACCCTATAATCACTCAAACAACAACAATGTAAAGTAGGAAAGGATGAATGTTCGTGTTCCCAAACTAAAGGATAGACAGGAAACATCCTCAACATTGAAAGAAAATAACTTGCTATCAGAAGGCCAAGACTGTTCAACCATCTACCCAAGGAAATACGAAACACGACTGTAGTGGTGGAAATCTTCAAAACAAGATCAGACGCCTGGTTCAGAACAATACAAGATGAGTCGGGAGTATCTAGCTATGTGAAACCAACTCTCTACTTCACGAGGTCAACTTGAGAGGAGAGGCAACAGGTTTGACCTCCGTGAAATGAGGAATCATCGCACGTAACAAACAAAAAAGTTGAAATATATATATACATATAACCTTGGTTAACATTGGTTTTGCTTCCACCCGAAGTGTTCGTTCTGACGAAGGTCAGGCTTGTCACTCCACCTTAGATCTACGGTTTAACGTGGAATCCGAACCATGCCCCACCAGAGGCGGTCAGAAATTACGAAGTCCTTGTCCGGACTCGATCCCACGACCTCCTGATCAGCAGCCCAGCGTCTTAACCAGTAGGCTACCCGGGGTACCCATTTATCTACCAATCATTTTTTCCTTATTGTGTGGAAGGATGAACAGCTGGGATTTGCTGCGTGCCGCCTTTCGTCACCGGGTCTCGATCCTGGGGGCCAATGGATTCGTATTCAGCGATGCTAACCACTACACCACCGAGATATATATATGTTACAGGGAATCTGTGTAACTAGAGATTTCATGTAAGGTTAAGTCGTGATATTTTCGTTAGTTTTAACGAAAATATCACGACTTAACTTTACATGAAATCCCTAGTTACACAGCTTCCCTGTAACACACACACACATACATATATATATATATTATATAAATAATATTATATTATATATATATATAATATATATATATATATAATAGAAAAGTGTAAAAAAGTGAAATGTAAAAAATGAAAAGATTTTCAAGTTTCCCCGAGTACTTTTGAGATTAACCGTTCCTTTTTGTGCAAATAGCTGAACAAAAGAGTGACAAGTCAAGTCTGCTCTCAACCATAAAACCTGAATGAGGGAGACACTTTGAAAGTAGTCGTGGTTTTAAAAAGTTGTAATTCCTTTTAACTTTTAAACTATTAGCTCTGTGGAATAATTTAATATGTGACGTAACAGGGTTTCTATTTTATATACTCTGCATATATATATATATATATACATTCAACTGCAAAGAACACGCAGTATAAATAACGTAAAGAACGACGCTTGTATAGGAGATATTCCGCGCAAGACGAGAAAGAGAAAACAACAAATGAAAAAATGAAGTACCACCTGGGAATCGAACCCGGGATCTTCCGATTGCCGGTCAGACGCGATAACCACTACACCATGGACTCCACTCTTCCAAATGCCGTAATTCCTCTACATACTCGCAGAAACCAATGCCCCAAGGGGGCACCTCCCGCTTGCCGTAACATTATATACATTCAACTGCAAAGAACACGCAGTATAAATAACGTAAAGAACGACGCTTGTATAGGAGATATTCCGCGCAAGACGAGAAAGAGAAAACAACAAATGAAAAAATGAAGTACCACCTGGGAATCGAACCCGGGATCTTCCGATTGCCGGTCAGACGCGATAACCACTACACCATGGACTCCACTCTTCCAAATGCCGTAATTATACTGCGTGTTCTTTGCAGTTGAATGTATATAATGTTACGGCAAGCGGGAGGTGCCCCCTTGGGGCATTGGTTTCTGCGAGTATGTAGAGGAATTACGGCATTTGGAAGAGTGGAGTCCATGGTGTAGTGGTTATCGCGTCTGACCGGCAATCGGAAGATCCCGGGTTCGATTCCCAGGTGGTACTTCATTTTTTCATTTGTTGTTTTCTCTTTCTCGTCTTGCGCGGAATATCTCCTATACAAGCGTCGTTCTTTACGTTATTTATACTGCGTGTTCTTTGCAGTTGAATGTATATAATGTCGGCAAGCGGGAGGTGCCCCCTTGGGGCATTGGTTTCTGCGAGTATGTAGAGGAATTACGGCATTTGGAAGAGTGGAGTCCATGGTGTAGTGGTTATCGCGTCTGACCGGCAATCGGAAGATCCCGGGTTCGATTCCCAGGTGGTACTTCATTTTTTCATTTGTTGTTTTCTCTTTCTCGTCTTGCGCGGAATATCTCCTATACAAGCGTCGTTCTTTACGTTATTTATACTGCGTGTTCTTTGCAGTTGAATGTATATAATGTTACGGCAAGCGGGAGGTGCCCCCTTGGGGCATTGGTTTCTGCGAGTATGTAGAGGAATTACGGCATTTGGAAGAGTGGAGTCCATGGTGTAGTGGTTATCGCGTCTGACCGGCAATCGGAAGATCCCGGGTTCGATTCCCAGGTGGTACTTCATTTTTTCATTTGTTGTTTTCTCTTTCTCGTCTTGCGCGGAATATCTCCTATACAAGCGTCGTTCTTTACGATATATATATATATATATATATATACAGGGTGTCCCATAAGTCCGGCATCATAGGAAAAATAATAAAAAAAGGCAAAACAAAAGCTTTTATTTACAGAACGTGCTCAATATGTCCACCATTGTTTTCAATACACAAATTCAGACGTGATACCCAGTGAGCAAGCACACGGTGAATGATGTCAGGAGTAATGGTGTTACATGCCCCAATAATGCGCTGCCGCAAATGTTCAACACTCCTAATTTTCTCTGCGTATACCAGCGCTCTCAAGTGGCCCCAGAGATAAAAATCTAGTGGCGTGAGATCCGGGCTTCTAGCTGGCCATTCCACAGGCCCTTGACGTCCTGTTTTTTTATAGAAATGGTGAGGTAAATCGACAGAACACCCGCTACTGGTCTCAAAACAACCCTCACTGGTATACCTCTTCAAAGGAACAAGGTGCATCTCGAGTGATTATATGGTGTGGCATTTGGAAGGATCGCATCATAGGGCCCCTCTTTTTCGATGAACATGACACTGGAGGCACCTACCTACGTATGCTCAAGGAAGAAGCATTTCCCAGTGTCTTGAACGAAGAAGGAAATTTCCCAACATGGTTCTAGCAAGACGGCGCTCCTGCACATTACAGCACCCAAGTAAGGGAATACCTGTACCAACAATTCCCTGGTCATTGGATAGGACGTCGAGGACCTGTGAAATGGCCAGCTAGAAGCCCGGATCTCACGTCACTAGATTTTTATCTCTGGGGCCACTTGAAAGCGCTGGTATACGCAGAGAAAATTAGGAGTGTTGAACATTTGCGGCAGCGCATTATTGGGGGCATGTACACCATTACTCCTGACATCATTCACCGTGTGCTTGCTCACTGGGTATCACGTCTGAATTTGTGTATTGTAAACAATGGTGGACATATTGAGCACGTTCTGTAAATAAAAGCTTTTGTTTTGCCTTTTTTTATTATTTTTCCTATGATGCCGGACTTATGGGACACCCTGTATATATATATATAGGTCCTGCATACGTTATCAAAAATCTTGTTTCCCAAGGATTTGTGGTGAGAAGGCAGAAAACAAGCCGGATGTAAAATACAGGAGTTAGTGAAAAGGAGAAAAAGCAGAAAGTGAAAACGTACACATCCGTTCACACAGGCATCCTTGTGAACTAGTGCCCCCTTCCTAACTACTACATAGTAAAATTCCACACCTGCGGCGCTTCATACGTTGTGCGTGGTGGCGCTTCCAGGCCTCGTCAAAATAAAAGCGACAGAGTCCCAGATTTACATACTTCTAACAGATTACCTCCATTCCAACCGACTTGCGGCCACTTCTCGTGCATCACCGGGATAAAGTCCGCGCCTCCTCACGCAATCTTTCACCATGTTCACCCGCATTCTTCTCGTCCTTCCTCTCTTCCTTCTACCTTCGCAAACAGTATTATATACATTTTCCACAACTGTCATCTTCTATCCTTTCCACATGTCCAAATGACCTTAACTTTCTTATTTAATTTTTTACTTCCACAGAATTCTGAACCCCACATCTTTCCAGAGCCACACAATTTCTTACTCTATCAATCCGACTCACGCCACACATACTTCTCAGGTTATCCATCTCAACCGATCTTACTCTTAACTTTTGCATTTCATACCATACCAATGTTTCACACCCGTACAAAAGTGTTCACCTTCATGTAAACATCTCACAGCATTTCAATCCAGTCTCTACTTTCTCACAACCACTTTCAGTGCACTCGCCACCTTTCTTCCTTGATTCAATCTACTATTAACTTTATTCGCACTCGTACCTCTTTTGTTCACTACACATCCCACATACTTAAAATATTCTATCACCTCTAGTGTTTCACCATTCACCATCACATGTCCAAATTTCTCTCTCTCCAAAATCAATAACTTGCTCTTCCTCACATTCACTTTCAATAATCTTCTCTCGTATACTGTCCCGAAACTCTTAACCTCTTGCATATTACATTCATTCTGGGCGAAAAGCACAGAATCTTCCACATGCAACAGATTCGACAGGCTCCATCTATTCCCATCACACACAAGATTCAATCTTCTTTCTAGCAATCGCACATTAACCTCATTCACCACTGCATCTATAAACAGATTGAACAGCCACGGAGACACAAACACTTATATGAAACCAATCACTCGGTTCTTTATTTACTCTCACACATGCACTACTTCTATCATAGAAACCTTCACCGCATTCACGAGCCTACCGTCAAACCCCATATATACTAAAAACCTGCCACAGTGCTTCTCTATTCACTCTATCACATGCTTTCTCAAGATGCAATCCCTTTCACATGCTTTCTCAATCATTTGTCTCACTGTGAACACCTGAGCCACACAGCCTCTTCCATCTCGGAAACCTAACTCACCAAGTATTCTGTAATACCATGAAAGCTTTCTATCACTATCTTACTATACACTTTCCTCACTACACTCAAAAGACTTGTACCTCTGTAATTCTTACATCTGCTCTTTTCACCTTTCATTTTGTACAATGAAACAATTATTGCTTTCTTCCAGTCTTCAGGCACATTCCCACTTGTCCATGCACACTGGCATATGCCCCTCAACCACTCCAACCCTTTCAATCCCCCATACTTAATCATTTCCTCATATATTCCAGCCACACCTGCCGCTTTTCCATTTTACAGTTTGCGAAACGCCGCTTTCACTTCATCCATGGTTATGTTCCCGGATATTCTGTCACATGTCTTCTTCACACCGCCAATCCTATCATATTTATATTTGCACTCCTCTCATCTCTTCCACCTATTAAACCCTCGAAATATTCCTTCTATCTATTTCGTAGGTGAAAGGAACATTCCATCCGCTGTGAGGATTCTTCCATTTCTATCTCTTACTCTCAAACTTACTTGGTTTCATTCCTGCACTTCCGCATTTCATTCCAGAACATCTTTCTATTCTCCACATAATTTTCATTCATCCTCCTCCCAAACTCATCATTTACTGTTTTTTTTTGTCACACTAGTCTCTTCACACTTCTCTTGCTCTCTTCATACACTCTTTCTTCTTCGACTTTCTTCTCTATCACAGCTACCCTGTACACGCACCATCCATTTTTATCCTCAACCGCATCACACCACGCTGTTGCCCTCTTCTTCGTACCTGTTTTACAACTCCACACACACACACACACACACACACACACACACACACACACACACCACACACACACACACATACTCTTGCATGTATATAATTTGTTTTATATTAGGTACAATTATGTATGCATTTCATATAAATTATAAAATTTTATTAGTATTTTAATGAAAGTAATGGATGACAAATAAAAATCCAGGCGCACAAATGAAAACAAGAACTATGTCTAAACGAGATCAATGTCCTTCTGCATATATATGCGATCTTGACCTTTGGTGCAAGGATCCGATTCTGGCTGGCGACACAGTGTTGTGATGATACACATATGTATGAAGTTTCATCAGTTTATGTTGAGCGGTTTAAAATTTATTATACGGGCATACAGATGTGGCGAATGGACAAATATAATCCATTATGATTAACCGATTAACGATTAACCGATTAACCATCCCATACTACGAGTATAAAGTACTAAAAATTTTATTACCAGCAAAATAGAAATGAAATGAAATGATGTCGGGTTCTATATCTATTAGCAACCACTCAGTATACATCAGTACATTTTGTCATTCCATTCGTTATCTGCATGAATACTCTGTGTGTATTAATTTGTTGCTGTGGTCGAGAATCATGTTATTTTATGGAAGTTGGTGGCAGCGTTCTGGATAGTGACATGAGCGCTGCGCACAACGATTTATCAAGTAAAATGCAACTTAACAGAGATAAATAAATAAATAAATGGATGAATGAAAAGAGAGGTGGATGAAATGGGTGAATTTGTGGATGAGGAGAGCTTTTCTTACCTTGTTTTTGTTGTCGATCGGCGATCGAGAAAAATCACAAAATGGGTTTATATTCAATGCATTCACCCATCGTTGGTCGAATTCAACGAGAGAATCAGATCTCCGTCTCTGTCTCTCTCTATCTCTCTCCCTCTCTCTTCCTAAGAGTTCTGTTTAAGCAGTATTTTCCGCTATTGAGTGTCTATTATATTAAATTACTAATTTCTATTATTATTATATTAAATAATTTTATAATTAAAAATTCAGATATGATATTTAGTCTTAAATTAAATCACTTTTAGCGTGCGTGACGCAATCAATGTGTTTGTCTATTTTAATTTTATAGTTTAGATCCATTAATTTGCACTATTTTTCTTCAATTTTATATATTATCAATCGTACATTTACTACACACACACACACACATACATATACCTTAATACATCTTATAGTCCACTACACTTAATATTTCTATATATATATATGTATACACGGATACCGAACTTATCAATGATTTAACTCCCATAGGTGACATTAATTTTAAGGGTCACAAATATTTTTCATTAATCTGCATCGTATTTATAGATATATATATATATATATATATTCATATATATATTTATATTTTATATTTATCTATCTATATTTATTTAGTAATTAAAGATTTTAATCATATTTTAAAAATATTTATAGTTTTTTTTATATTTCAATGTGATTAAAAAAATAATTAAATTCAATAATATATATTATTAATTTAATTATACACTCTACATTTTAAAGTATTTTTCTTCAAAGTTCGAGTGACAATTTTACAGATTTCTGTAAACGTTAAAAGGACATATATTTTTTATTCTCTCACTGTTTCTATAAAGAGTTATAGAATACACTATATGTATATATAGATATGGATATATATTTCAAAGTTATTTTTAGATAGCTCGTTATATATATATTTATATTCATATATATTTTTAAAAGGTCTCCGTAGAGATATTTTGTAAAATTGTATGAAGTCAAAATTGCTCGTAGAATTTTTTTCCTATTTATTTATATAGGATATGGTTTCTCTATAGCTTCAGAGTTACTCTATATATATATATACAGTATATATATATTTTTTTCTGTATTTTGATTTCTTTATATTTTTCTGTGTTTAGTTAAAAGTGTTTTAAAAAAAAATTGTTGACGTTTCTGTAGATTGAAAACTGTCTTCCGTTACAATTCTTTGAATTTTTCTACGGAACAGTTTTTAACCGTTTTTATCATCGTCTTTATTTTAGAACCATCTTTTTTTATTAAGGTATTTTCGCGATCAGTTCACGAGTTCAATTTTAAAAAGAATGGGAAGGACTCTGCCCTGCAGGGATGAGGTCTTTGAAAGCAATTAACCGAAAAGCAAATTTCGTTAACCCGAAATTTGTATAGGGATTGATGTAGATATATGAACGTTTTCCATACGAAAACGATTGTTTTTAACGGCAACGGAATATAACTTCAGTCTACCATTTTTAACGGCTCTTAAAAAATAAAGTTTTTCAGTTTTAACTTTTGGGTAATAATTACGAAGGTTTTATCCTTTTTCTCTGCTGTGGTTCCTGCGGAAGAAAAGAAGAAAAACACTTAGTCAAGTTGTTACACACACACACACACACACACACACACACACACACACACACACACACACATATATGTATATATATATAATGTATTACCATAAGGATACTAAAAAACAGGTTTACTGTATGCATGGCTTCTTCACTGTTTATAGAGTTCAATGAGAAGCCTTTAATTCTCGAACTAGTAAAGAAAAAACTTAGTACCAACCAATAAAAATAATACCCACTATCGTACCCGCCAACCATTATACATTTTCATGGACAGAATCTGTAGGATAGGGGATTAACGAAGAGATTTGTAATATAAATTACAATTTTTATTATACCCGAATCCGACATTAATTAGTTCGGAATAATGTCCTATGTCTGTTGAGCATTTTATATGTAAAAATATATTTTCTAACTTTGCAGTGGATTTGTGAAACGATCCTTCATCGCACAGAAATCAGGCTCGAGGCCCTGCCTGTAGAGTTCACCTGAGGAGGAGAGATTTGCTTTCTTAACCTCTTCATTTCACACAGCCACACACACACACCTGTCTCCTCTGGGATTGTCCTGAGTCAGGTATTTAGTTTCCTTTTGAAGACGTCCACATCTACCTCAGTGTAGTGTTATTTGTTTTGGCAAGTGATCTCGCGCGGGTTTAAAACTGTTCCTTGCCTGGTTTATAATTTGGGAAGAGTGCGCATTTTGTCTTTCTTGTTTATCACTTTTATTGTATCGAGATGAGGCATCACCTTTTCAACTCTCTCTCTCTCAAGTTTACGAAACAGTGTGTAGAGGTGGAAAAGAAAGCCCAGAAACTATTGGGTTATATCAGGAGGCAATTTCAGTTTCGGAACAAGGAGATTGTGCTCTCACTGTACAATTCCCTGTTCGTCGGCCGCACCTGGAGTATGCTGTGCAGTTCTGGTCGCCCACCCTCAGGAAAGATATTGAGAGGCTGGAGCGAGTGCAGGCGAGGGCCACAAAGTTAATCCCTTCCGTTAGGCATATGGGCTACAATCGACGGTTACGCGCCCTGAACTTGTTTTCGCTTGAAACTCGGAGGCTGCGCGGTCAACTGATCGAGGTTTTCAAGCTCTTACGCGGGTTCAACGATGTCGATTTTAGAAGTATGTTTAGTTTAAATGATAACCCAACTCGCAACAATGGTTGGAAGTTGGATTTGAAACGGTTTAGGACTAGTGTGTGTGGGAATTACTTTACGTATAAGATATGTGACACATGGAACAGGTTACCTTCGGAAGTTGTGAACAGTTCCTCTGTGGATCAGTTCAAGAAAAGGTTAGACCAAATCTTGCACACTATTTGACTGTGTACAAAATTTTCCCTGGCACCCGTTGCCATTGGTACCTCCTCGGTATGGGCCGCAAGGCCTTTTGAGGTACTTCTTTTCTTTGTAACTCCTTGTAACTCTCTCTCTCTCTCTCTCTCTCTCTCTCTCTCTCTCTCTCTCTCTCTCTCTCTCTCTCTAGGAATACAGGTTTAGTTCACGTATAATTCGAACATAATTTAAGTTTTTTAAACTTGTATTTCTAACGCAATGTTTTCAATTTCTTTTAATAAATTAATTATTCATATTTTTAATATGGAGTTAAACGATGTGAAAAATGTTCTAATTAATGGTATTATTAAAGCTTCCAGCAAAGGAATTATTATTACTTTTTGTCCTATTTTTTTCAAAACTTCTTGATACCTATCCTGATATTCTTTTTGTGCCTCGATTTAGTAATTTTTTGTCTCTCAAATTCCGTATTGACGTCAAAATTGCTTCCAAATCCTTATTTACGAGTTTCCTTTGATTTACTACCTATTTGCCGGGGTATATTAGGTCATACTTTTCAGTTCTTTACCTTTTCAAATCTTAAGAGTTAAAAATTTTTCGATATTAAATTTCATACTTTTCCGATCATCTGTGTATTGTGTGCGTAATTGCGGGGACTTCAACACAACAACAAAGCAAATACCGTTTATTGTGGTACTGAGTTACAAATCTTGGATTACGAAGCTATTTCTTGGATTGTAGTAATAACTTCCTTCTTCTAAGTTACATATCCATTTTTCAATTTTCTTTATTTATCCACTTTAGGAGATTTTACTTATGAATTACCATTTATGACTAATCGTCAACCATGTAACTTGGTTGTTGTAACCACATATTTTGTTAAAGAAAATTTACACACAGACACACACACAACCTCTGTTACCAAAAATTGGAGTACGCGCGCGCGCGCGCGCGCGGTGTGTGTGTGTGTGTGTGTGTGTGTGTGTACCAGCACGCGCTTAATTAAACAGGGGAGAGGGGAGAAAAGGGGATAAAAACATACTCATGCACTTACTAAAAATTTTACAAAACTACAAAACATTGTAATAATGCATGGAATAGGAAAAAATCCTTTTGTTTCGACATAACTAAACCCAAATATTTATGCTTGCTCCATTTCTATATTGCATATATATATATATATATATATATATATATATATATATATATATATATATATAGTTTATATACACAGTATACAGAATTTAGGGTGGTCCATAAAATCGAACTTTCGATTTTTCCAGCTCCCACCCGCCTAATCTGTGTCACTATAACAGAAAATAAATTGTGAAAAATTTCACTCACATCGGTGCATAATTAGTGGTCGCTCATGGGATTATATGTTCTTCTCTGAGTCACTCATTACTATGATCTATTACAGGTGTTAATTAATGCCGTTTTCTGCTCTTTCACGGGTTGGAGTGTTAAATGTAGCTATATGAAATAGATTTTAATAGATATTGGTATACCATACATTGGTTTATATTGGTTACATTTACTTACGGTGACGGTTATGTCAAAAACACGTGGTTTTTACTTGTTCGACAAACCGGACAAAAAAATTTTAGGCAGCAAACTGCCTTCAAATGGCCAGGTCCTAGGTTTTTTTTTTTTGCACCATCATGTTGTGAATAAGAAAGACACCAAACAAAACGCCGAAGAAGTGCTGGAGGAAGTTTTCTCATTTTGGGAAAGAGCCCGCATACCAACACGCCGGAAGGACCACTGTTTGGAGAAGCTTTTGGTCTTGTTCAAAGAGTGGTAGGCTTTGAAAAAGAACAAGGGAAGGCGAAATCCGAAACAAGTCCAAAACGAGACGTCCTTCAAAAGCAATTTGTTCGACAATTTGTTCGACAATTTGGTCGACATTGCACATGGAAACGCTCTCCAAATGATCCAGTTTCAAGATGATCGCGACTTCCTTTTCGCTCAAAGAAAGCCCAGTCGGATGGCACAATGGGCGGAAAGCAGAGGAAGACGTCCGAAAGAGGAAAACAGTCGAAGAACAAGCCTCGACATCCCAAACAGCCGAACTTGCTTCTTCAAGCTCTGCCGATGACGAGTTTCTTGAGGGAGCCACTGGAGGTTGTCCTTCTCCACCCCCAAAAAAAAGAACACGCCAGACCAAGAATATTTTCAACTCAGAATTATCTTCAGCTTGGCCAAAACCTCGAGGAAGTGACTCTCAGCCGATCCTCTGTGAAGCGCAGCCGAGAGCATCATCGCAAGCAGCAGGCTGAATCGGTCCAAAAAAGGATTCCATTCCGGACCTGTGGTGGTGAATTGGGACGGAAAGCTTCTGCTAGACCTTACCAACAACGAGCAGGTGGACCGGCTTCCCCCCTTAATGTCCACCTCAGATGGTAACTGCCATCTCTTGGGAGTGCCAAAAATAGCTTCGGGAAGTGGGCAACAGCAGGCACAAGCGGTATTCGATCTCTTGCAACTTTGGGGACTAAGTGAAAGAGTGGTGGGGATGTGTTTCGACACTGCCGCTGCTAACACTGGCCGTCACTCAGGATGTTGTTTGCTCCTAGAGCAGAAGTTGCAGAAAGAGCTACTCTACTTTGCATGCAGACATCATATCATGGAGCTAGTTGTCGCCGCCGCGTTCACGGCGTGTCATGACGCAATTTCTGGTCCTAAAGTTCTGTTATTCAAGAGATTCCAGCAACAGTGGAACTACATCGACAAAAGCAAGTTCCAAACAGGTGTCGACGACCCCACTGTTGGTCCATCCCTATTACCAGTCAGAGAAGAACTTCTGAAGTTCGCTATGGAAAAACTATATATGCTTACAATATGGCATCGTATGTGATACCTTTACTTCTTAATTAAATACAAATTATTAGTTCATTGAATTAAATATCTACAAAATTGCCTCGGAATTGGCGACATAGGCTATTGGGAATGAAAACAATAACATAGAACCCAAGCTGGAGGCATTGGGTCCACATGACAAGAAGAAAACGAATTATTTCGTATCAAAATTTTCTACTGTTGACTCATGAAAATTACTTCGCGAGAAGAGTCAACGAACTTTGTAAAATCAGCGAATTCCAAAGAGAAGATTTATATTTGCGGCACTGAGAGCTGCTTATGTTAAGCAATGCTTTTAAGTAAGGAAGATGTACTTAATCTTCCAATAAGTTCTGAGTGAATAACAATATAAACCTAATAACTTAAAAGGATAGGCCTATACCTTCAGGAATTTAAATGTAGTTGATTGCCTATATTAATTAAATCAAATCAACTCGTTGTGTAACTCCATCGTATAGCGGCCCTACATCGAAAAAGATCGTCGCGCCCTACAACCATAAGCGAGACCCAACGAAATAATAAGGTAAGATAATTTCTTTACCATTAGGCAGCGCTAAAATATCGAAGGTAAATAAATTTAACATTAACCTATAAAAACACTACTTAACGAGGTCCTTTGAAGACCTCCACATACATAACTCTTTAATGAAAAAACGTAGGGTTTCTGTCGTTAACTCTCCAATGAAATCTGCTGGAAATTTCCAACGGATGAGAGGTATCAGGCAATCAACCCATAGCCCTATATAATTTTTTAAAATTCGCCAAAGACCAAATCCAGCGCGAAACGTACCGAGACGATTACAAGAAATTTTTAGAACTCTCCATTGTCTTCCTTGGTGGAAATCTTGAATCGCCGATTCGATTCAAGGGCCCAGGTGCGATGCATCCCGCTCGCTGGATGTGCAAGATCCTGTATTTTATCGAGATGTGGATGTTCCTGGAGCAATTGCAACATCTCACACCGAAAGAGAAAACATGCTTGCAAGACATGAGCATCTTCGCTGTGACAGTCTACCTGAAGGCATGGTCCACTGCTCCAATGGCCGCTTCCGCTCCAGCCCACGACCTTTGCCTCTTGGAATCATTGAGGCCGTATCCACAGCAGAAAGTCAGAAGCTGGCAGAACAGCTTTGGTACCTCTCTGAGGAAATGATTCCATTGGCCTTCTTCGATGCCGATGTTCCATCTGCAACGAAACGTCGGATGGTCGCAACCCTATACAAGAAAGAGGGTAGATAGCAGATTTCAAAGCGTGTCAACCCGCCTCTCAGTTCGTCTTTGGAGAGCCTTGTGACGAAGAATTTGATGTTCTTCGAACGACTGCAAATGTCTGCAGGTTTCTTGAACAAAGATCTGGATAAATGGGAAAAAATGGAGTAGTTTCAGGCGGCACTTAGGGTTGTGGAAAACCTCAGGGTGGTGAATGACCACGCCGAGCGAGCTGTGCTCCTCGTCCAACAGTACAGTGGCCGCCACACCAAACACGAGGAGCAGCTGCAGTATCTGCTGCAAGTAGTGTCGGAGCATCGCCGGAAGTTTCCAGATGCCAGAAAAAGCTCTTTGACTGGGCGACAATTTAGTGGTTGTCAACCATGACACCCCCATCGTAGAACGGATAGTACTCATCCATCAGCTCTTGGATGGGGGGGATCTAGAGGCGGTGTTGCTGTAGTGCATACCATATAATACCTATTACACTAATAGAAGGATAAATTTTGAAACTCGTGAGCGACCCTTAAATATGAACTGATCGAAACAAAACTTTACATGCAACATTTTCTCACAGAACCTCACAACTTCAGTGGGTGGGAGCTAGGAAATATTAAAAAAAAAATCCCCTATATAGTTATGGACCACCCTAATATACACACACCTTTGGTTAGCTTCCGCCCGAACTGTTCATTCTGACGAAGGTCAAGCTTTTCACTCCACCTTAGACCTACAGTTTAACGTGGAATCCGAACCACGCCCCACCAGCAGCACAGCGTCTAGGCCACCCAGGGTACCCATTTATCTACCAACCACTTTCTTTATTGTGTGAAAGGATGAACAGCTACGTTTTGCTGCGCGCCGGCTGCAGTCACCGGGTCTCGAACCCGGGGCCGATGGATTCGTAGTCAGCGATGCTAACCACTACCCCACTGAGGCGCATATATATATATATATATATATATATATATATATATTATATATATATTAACGCCGCATCAGGAGTTGATATTGTTGAATCGCATTCAACCAAATCTGTTTCCGGTACTAATGCGTGAAAATGAGCTTTTCTCGTTTCACTCATGAAGAATATAAATAAAGTGGACGCAAAAATGTCCTTCCTCAAAAATCGATGTCAGTTACTGATAAATATCGGGATAAAACTTTTTTTAATTGACTGTACATAGATACATACATGATTACACACGCACGTTATATGCTTAATTTTTACATGATATGCGTTATTTGTTGCGCACATATACACATATACATATATATGTGTGTGTGTGTAATTAAACTGTTCAAAAGTGTGAAAGAAATTTGAAAACACTAATACTAAATTTATTAAAACAAGTTACAAACCTTTCACGGTGATGTAATAGTTACTGTATTACTATACTTATAATAGATGTTCCGCAAGGTGCTTCGCATAAATTTATATTTGGGTAAAACAAACACCGATCAACGATGTTAATCATTTTTTTTTTAAAGTGAAAAAAAACTATAATACAGACCATTTTTCATACCTGGGACGTGGGAACTTTGTAGATTTTTACTAACATTTCCTTGGCAAGCTTTTTTGCTAATCGAAACTTGACTGTAACTGCCTCAAGTAATGTGTAATAAAAGTTTATTTACGAATGAATGAAGGGTCATACAAGTTAATGAGAGAATACAAATGAATATAGGATGCAATGTGAGCAGCATGGAACGGAATAGAAAAATAAAGATCTAGTTGCACTTTACCGACTTGTTATATAAGAGAAATATATATATATATATATATATATACATATATACATATATATATATATATATATAGAAGGTGGTTGATAAAAATAAATAGATACTGCTGACATTGCGCAATATTTGTTAAAGGAGAAAGCAAACCAAGCGAAGACGAGGTATTATGGTAAGGTGATGAAAGGAACGAATCATTGATAGTTACAAGATGCCACGTGGTGAAAGTTCGTGTGAATTGACAGATTTCACTAGGGGACGAATTGTTGGCCTTTGGGAAAGTTTGTGTAGTCAAAGGGATATTTCTCGTCTGCTTCGTGTTCCACTTCAGCCATCAACAGAGTGATTGTGTAGCTGAAGACAAACAGCAAAACAACAGTTGCCCCACGTCCAGGCCGTCCAGGTCCATCACAGAGAAAGTTACGCGCCCTCAGAGGGCGAAACCACAACAAACTGCTGGTGAATTGCACGTGCAGGTATGGAGTTAGTTCCAGAACCGTCAGAAGATATCTGCACACAACACTATGGGCTATTATTGTAAGGCAGCTAGAAGGAAGTCCATGCTAACCCCTCGCAACACTGCTTGTCGCAAGTAGTAGGAAGCATCGATGAAGATTCGGAACCCTTAAGTTTTGGAGCGCTGTGATATTCACAGACGAGTCCCGATTTGCCTTATTTTCGGACAGTGGGAGTGTGTGAGTATGGAGATGTTTATCACCGGAATTTTCAGAGAAGCACCTGGAGGAGGAGATTGTAGACACGCATCAACCAGGGAAGTTCTCCGGGGAGAAGTTAGGCAGGAGATAGGGAGTGCTGGAACTCCCGTTTCTCCTACCACTCTCCTCTTTAGCTGATCTTTTTCCGTGTCTCATCTACCCTGTGAGCAGTCCAGCATGCTTTCAAATTCAAACACACACGTCTCCCTCTATTCTTCACTGCACATACATGCATTTTACACACTACACAATCTTTTCAAAATTTATATATATATATATAAAAAAATAGCATCGTGAGCCTCAGAGACCTTGATGTTGGCTCTCTCCCTCTTATAAAGGGGGGCACCTGCCCTTGGTCCCTCCTTTTTCCATAACAAAGGCGACAGTGAAACACGAATGTATTTCTGTTATGGTCTGGGCTGCCAGTTGGATCACGGGACGATCAGAACTGGTGATATGCGACGGAACCGCAAAGTTTCGCAAAATATCGGAGTATTTTGGAGGAAGGCCTGCTGCCACTTCATGCCAATGGTAATCTGTCTCCATCACTCACTGTGCTCATGAAAGATGGTGCAACTCAGAGGCAGCATGAACCCATGGTATCGCACACCTACCATGACCTAAGTCAATCACCCAACATGAATCCCATACAACATGTGTGGTAGATGCTGGACAGGGCACTGAGGAAACGTCAACCAAAGCATTCATCCAGGGAAATCCTAATCAAGGCTGTTAAAGAGGAATGGAGTGCAATACCCAAAGATGACATTAAAAACTTAATCAATGCAATGACTCAGCGTGTTTTAGCTTTGCACAGGGCAAAGGGAGCCATTGTTTCAGTGCAATCACTTGTGGTGTAAAATTCTTACACAGTAATTAAAACAGAATTCGAAGCATTGTGTCTGTTTACTTTTGTCAATCATATATATATGTATATTATTCATATATATATATATCTTTTATACTCTGTCAAACATTTTTTTCTCCTTAGGGCTCCTCCGACCACAATCTTATATCTGTTTCTTGTCCTATCGCTCCAGTTCGGCCTTTGAATCTTCCCAAGAGGAGATGCCTTTGGCACTTTAGCACTGCTGATTGGGAGGCCATCAGGCAGTACTTCTCTGATTTTCCATGAAATGATCATTGCTTCCGTCGCCGGGGACCCTCCGGGTGCGGTGAACGCATCACGGAAGTGATTCTCTCGAGCATGGAAGCGTGCATTCCATATTCTATTCCTACTTCTAATGTAAAGAAGCGTTGGTTTAACTTTGTTCTAATGCTATCCGCAACAGAAAGGACGTTTTCAGAAGGTACCGTCGCCATCCAACTCCTGACTCTCATTTAGCTTATATTTTTGCCCGGAACTGTGCAAAATCTGTTCTTCGACTCGTCAAAAATTCCTTCATCAGACAAAAATATGAAAAACTTGTCCAGTTCGAATTCTTTTCAGTTTTTCTGGCACCAAGCCAAGAATCTCTCCAACAACTTTACTTTTTCTTTTTCCCCCTTTTTTTAAAACTCTGACGGCTCGGTTGCCGTCTCGTCTCCTGATAAAGCTGAACTCTTCGCTCAAACATTCGCCTCCAACTCAACACCGGACGATTCCGGTGCTGTTCCTCCATCTCCTCTTCCCTCTGCTTTAATTACGTCTGAAATTAGAATCTCCTCCAAAGATATTTTTTCTGCTCTATCTGGGCTTAACTCTAGGAAGGCACACGGTCCTCATGGTGTCTCTCCTGTTGTTTTCAAAAACTGTGCTTCTGTGCTAACACCCTGCCTAGCAAACTCTTTCGTCTTTGTCTTTCATCTGGTACTTTTCTTGATGCTGGAAGTTCGCTTTCATTCAGCCTGTCTCAAAGAAGGGTGACCGCTCTCAACCCTCCAACTATTGTCCAACTGCTTTGATTTCTTGTCTTCCTAAAGTTTTTGAATCTATACTTACTAGAAAGATTCTCAAAAACCTCTCTTCTCGCAATCTTCTTTCAGATCGTCAGTATGGGTTCAGCAAAGGACGCTCTACTGGCGATCTTCTTGCATGTCTCTCTGACTCTTGGTCATCCTCCTTTCGAGATTTTTGTGAAACCTTTGATATTGCGCTAGACACATCAAAAGCTTTTGATAGAGTCTGGCACATATCTTTAATTTCGAAACTGCCCTCCTTCGGTTTCTATCCTTCCATCTGTGCCTTCCTCTCTAATTTCCTTTCTGGCCGATCTACAGCTGCGGTTGTAGATGGCCACTGTTCAATCTCCAATCTAAAGCTATTAATAGTGATGTTTCTCAGGGCTCTGTCTTGTCACCCACTCTTTTCCTTTTATTTATCAGTGATCTATTAAGTCGCACTTCCTGTCCTATCCATTCCTATTTTGATGACTTCACTCTTCTCTTTTCCACCCGCTTCACAAAGCGTCCTTCTCAACTCACTCCATACTTCGCGTGGACGGCTATGGTACACCTGAACTCTGATCTTTCTACTATCTCTGAGTGCAGCAGAGAAAACCTTGTGGTTTTCAATGCCTCAAAAACTCAGTTCCTCAATCTATCTTCTTGTCACAATCTTCCACACGACTATCCCCTTACCTTCAACAATACACAACTCAATCCTTAATCTTCTCTTAACATTCTTGGCGTTTCCTTTTCTCGTGATCTTTCCTGGAAAGATATACTCTTTCTAAAACAGCTTCGAAGAGGTTAAGTGTGCTGTACCGGCACCGCAGTTTCTTAACCCCTACTCTGTTGCTGTCTCTGTACTGGGGTCTTGTCCGCCCCTATATGGAGTACGCTTCCCATATGTGGAGTAGCTCAACCCACACATCCCTACTTGACCGGGTGGAATCAAAGGCTTATCGTCTCATCAAATCCCCGCCTCTTACTGCCTGTCTTAAATCCCCTCTCTTCGCCGCAATGTTGCCTCACTCTCTTTTATTATCACTATTATAACGGACACTGCTCTTCTGAACTCTCTAACTGCATGCTTCCTCCTTTAAGGAGAGCACGCAGTACCCGACTTTCGACACATTCTTATTCCTTTTCTGTCCAACTCTCTAACGCGAGGGTTAATCGGTATTTTCAATCTTTCATCTACTCATCCGGTCAACTGTGGAACAATCTTCCTCAATCCATCTTTCCCACTGTCTATGACCTTCAATCTTTCAAATGCAAAGTGTACAATCTCGTAAACCTTGGACCTTGATTTTGTCTCTCTTCCTCCACGGAGTAGGGAGCGTATTTGCGGGTATTCGCCTCTTTCTGCATAAAAAAAAAATATAAATACACTATTATTATTATTATTGTTCTACCTAAGTATCACCATATAAACATACAGTGATATACAAACTTGGGTAAATAAATGTATTTTAACTAATGGCTTCTCATTTCCATAAAGATGTTGTTCTTTGTTTCGCGATAGACATTGTCCTTCGTCGCTATAACAATAAATTTACCTATAAATCTTTCGCTCTTCTTCTTTATAGACTTCACGATACGAGAAAACGTATGGATTTTCGTTTATTTACTCTGATATTTATACACACTCTTTTTCCTCGTTCCCTGTAAAAGAAATTTCATCCATTTTTAGGAATTAGTCAATTATTTATTGATTTTTGGGGGGGTCATGCACGGTATATACAGGGTATCCCATAATTCTGGTCTCATAAGAAAAGTATTTTAAATTAAATTTACAACAGTAATACATTAGAACTAAAACAAATGTTCAAATTGAGGTCTTGTTTTGAGACCTTTTTTTGGTTGGAAGTGAGTTACACTGGTAAGGAAAAGGCGGAAGCCTTTTCCTCACCAGTGTAACTCACTCGCATATTAGCCATTGCGTGTTATTCTACCCAACTAAAAGAGGTCCCAAAACGAGACATCAATTTGAACATTTGTTTAGTTCTAATGTATTACTTTCGTAAATTTAATTTAAAATAAATTTTCCTATGAGACCGGACGTATGGGACACCCTGTATTACATTTAACATACGACTGAAACTATCGCATCATTTCATAACTAGTCCAAATGGTTGATTCAAAACCATTTTAGTTTATTACCAGAAATATATAAGCGTGTATTGCGTGATTGAATTAACAAATTGTCAAATACATAAATAAATAATTATTTGGATCGCTAAGGAAGTACTTCCGTCCCCTATAAAATATCGGAAATTACAGGTGTATATATATATGTATACACTTAAATTTATTGTTGTTCTGTATTACCTAATTTCCTTTTTAAAAAAGCATGTACGCAAACTCGCGCCAAACCAGTCACTGAAGCAGGAACGTTTGAAATTACTCGAATAATCCATCAATTTAATGAGTTTGCCGCATCATTGCTTCCAAATGCCCCACCGCTGATTTCGAAGCGAGGAAAAGGGGACGATTAAAATAGGGCGCTTTTCATCCTCGCACAAGGACCGAAATCTTACTTCAGGGGTAAAAAAAAAAGAAAAAAAAAAGTTTCTTCGTGAAGAAAGTTTTCAGCGCGATTTTTAACCAGATTTATCAAAGTGAATGTCTGTCGCGCGTAAGAGGAAAATCCCCATATGAATTATGGTTTATTTATATATATTATTTGTTCCTTCTTTTAAGCAATTTATTCGCTACTTCTTAAGACCTACAGTAAATTTTTTTATTTGTGTGTGTTTATGTTTAATTATGTAGCAAATGCATGTCCGTAAAATTCAGTAAATTTTAAATCAGAGATCAGTAATAATTCTTTCATTCCATGCGTGAAATATAAAGTGATCGTGGTTATTAGGAATAAAATATTTGTCGAATAAAACTGTAGATAAATCGATCAAGTTTGAGCAAACACACACACACACACCACGAGAGAGAGAGAGAGAGAGAGAGAGAGAGCGCTACTGAGTAGACCCTGAGTGCCTCACTTTAGGAAAATAGACAAAAGGACGCAGTAAAAGTACCGAACGAGATAAGGGTTTAGCCTTCACTATAATAAGTACCAGATTGGTTCGCTCGCAGTCTGAAAAGCGAGAGGAAAACCAGGAAACTACGAGTGCATTAGCCTGGACCGTAAAAAGAGAAAATAGAGGATGAACAAACACTTTATTTGACTTTTTGCACGTGTCTGTGTTAAATGCACGGAACAAACTAAAAACACGATACACATATAATTGAATGGTAAGGAAACACAAGAGGAGGCAGAAAGAGCGTTGAAGCATATGACGTAGCGATCGCGCAAAATGGTTATACATACTTAGAGAGGTATATACCGAAATCCAAAATATTACGTATAGGCCTATTCATGATATTGAAAAAACAACACATACCTAAACCTGAAAAAACCCCGCATAAATGAAGTTAAAACAAAGGGTGTACATCTGACCAGTTTTATAAACGTATATGAAAAATCACTTAGAATTTAGTGTGAATATATCAAATGAAAGAAGTAAATGATAAAAACAAAAACAAAGAGGAGAGGACAAAATCTAATGAACGGATGATAATGTAAGTAATACAGAAATGATTTATGTAGATATGATTCCCACTAAAAGGTTTTTACACAAAAAGGAGAAACATGTCGACATGGGATAAAGTGTAGACATTATCACCCACATCTAAGCAAGGACTACCACAGAAAGAAAATGTGTATATATATATATAGTGTGCCTCTACTTCCTCATCGAAGGGACACAAAGGCGAGATTATATGTGAAGTGTTAAGAGACACAAACTACAGTTACGAAAGAATAAGAAAACGAAACAAAAACGGTAAGATTTTTTCAAAGGAACGAGGAGATCTGAACATATAGACGTATTTGTCAGAAGACACTACTTCGAAAAAGCAGAACTATCCCTCATCAGTACATATACCTACACATACACACAAATGTCTTTAAATTAATAATCAACACTATCGAAAACAATTGCAACACAGCCCCAGTTACCGAACAAAGCAACAGCAAAATACACATCACCAACTTTAGTATACCAACACCACTTTCACCAAAGGACAGCGTTCACTTAATACACACACACACACACACACACACACACACACACACACACAACAAAGTGATTTTGAATGAAAGTTTGAAACAGGAAAAGACGAATTAATTTCCAATCACATCCGTTAAAAACTGACAGAACAACAGAAGAGGTCACTTGAAAATATCGTCAATCCTTTTTCCCTGAATATACTGTAGGGCTATATAGGTTACACATTACAAGTTCTAGAAAAGTTAAGAAAACACGAATACAGAAACACTATGTTTGACAGATAGACAAGTGGAAATAATTAGAGCAGACAAGCTAACCAGAAACGATGGTGATGTATCCTTAACTATTTAAAAAAAACACCCGCATTTTCTTCCATTTCCTTAAAATATAAAAAAATATGAAAACGGTGTTACACAAACTTCCAACTATTTTTAACAGAAAGGAGGGGATAGGGGTAATGGGGGAGGGATGTTATGCAACAAGGGGGTAATGGGGAGGGGGTTATGCAACAAAGGGGTGGGGTTAGCCCCCCAAGTTGCATAAAACGGGATGAGGGGTTTTTGGGGGGGAGAGGGAGAATGACCTCCCCCCCAAAGGGGTAACCCTAACTTTTTGAGCTTCGCATTCTGAGCCAGTGGGTTAAAAATTTGTGAAGCTATATTTAAAATGTAAAATAATACTTTTGTTTTCATCTCGGTACTCTGCAAAGGTGCCCTCGCCGTAGGCGAGTTTGCGAAGCACAAACCCCGCCCGTAGGCTCTGCTTGTATATCTTAAAAAACATTCATGCGAAGTACTAGTAAGCAAATTAAGTAATGTATAGTTCAAAAAGCTTGAACTTTGAATTAAAGAAATGAATTAAAGAAGCCAAAATGAAATAACACACACCACACACACACAAACCACACACACACACACACTTTAAAAGCATCAGAAAATGATTTTAAATGAAAATATCAAAGAATTTAATTCACTGATAACTACAATATTAGATATTCAAATATGCGGAGACTTTAATTTCCCTTTCATCGCATGGCCGAGGAGTAATGATGAAGTTTATATAATGATGAAGTTTATATTAAAAATTTTCCAGGTAGAACATCAAAAGAAAATCAAAATATAGCAACGCGAAGGGAGAATGTATAACGGATCTGATTATGGCAAGTATAGCGACATGAAAATTCAAAATTTTTTTAACCAAATAAAATTAGTTCAAAAACAAAAGTTAAAACTAAGGAAAAAAAGAGATTCGGAGGAAGGGAAACCTGAATTAAAACAAAACAGACCGGGAAATCATAAATACAAAAATAAAATAAATTATACGGAAAGTTTTACTTTAAGAGAAACGTTAGAAGAATGCCTTTCTCTAATAGAATGTGAAATAAAGCATGGCAAATCGGTAAAAAATAAACAGAAACAAAATCGAAAGAAAAGTCGGATTATTATTCTTAAAAAAAAAAGGAATGTTTAAACAAGAGCAAAATAAACTAGAAAAAAGAAAAATTGGAAATAAATTGAGTGAAGTAAAGACTAACTTCATACAAACATTCACTCAGAAATCTCCTAACGTAAAAGAGCAGCAGAACACCCGCCCCACAAAAAAAAATAAATAAATAAATAAATAAAAACTAATTTCACGCTTTTGCAACAAGGAAGACGAAATGTGATGAGAATATTAGATTGAGTTTGAGATTAAGTTATATACATACAATATAATAATTAAATGTAACTATAAAAATTAGCATATATTAATGTTCTCTTACGTTACTATTGTTGAGCAGCCTTCCTCCAACCTAATAAATAAATAAATAAATCTGGTATTAAGAAGCTTAACTCTTTTGCTGCGATGTTCGACTATAGTCGAATATACTCATATTCACATTAACTATACGGCATTCGACATAGTTGACGTGCGCCATTTATTGTAGCTTTCTGCTGCGATATTCGACTTAAGTCACATTCATGACAAAAAGAAGTTTTTGAGAAAATTTATTATTTTTGTGTTGGCCATTTTTCCCATATAGTGTTTCAGCAAATTCCGCAACGAAAAGGAGTGGGAAATGCGTAATCTTCAATTTTTAAAGTACTGTAATTTGTACCTTTCAGAAAATGCAAAATCTTGAAAACTAAATGAAATATTTAACACTATACTAAGTAAAAGTTAAGACTACGGTCCACGCTCGAATTATAATATGTAAATAGCTTCACAAATTTGGACTCACTGTCTTTGGGTGTGAAGCTCAAAATTTTGATGGCTGTGGTATTTTGTAAATTTACTGACCCACTGGCTTTTCCTCCATTTCATGAAAGCATGAAATTTATTACGCGACTTCTCCCAATTTTGAAGAAAAATTCGCACAAAGAAAGAGTACATGTTTGTACCGTTGAGACTACATTTTGTGCTTCAATCTTAATTTTATGCTGTTAAATTTCGGTGAGGCCAGCTGTAAAACGTGGCATAACTACTATAGATGAGAGATTGTGGTATGCCTTCGGCACCACACACACACATATATATGAAAATTATTTCACGAAAGTAACATGTGACAACAACGAAGGAAAAAGGAAACATAGAATGGTGCTCAAGCGCTTTCGTCTAATGACATCCTCAGCGCTTGAGCACCATTCTGCTTCCTTTTTCCTTCGTGGTTATTTTCATCATATATATATATATATATATGAGGAATGATTGAGATTGTATACACCAATCGACTCCGGGGGGTGGACGTTATATAAAAGATAGGGACTGCTGAACTCCCGTTTCTCCTGTCACTGTCATCTTAGCTGATCTTTTTCCGTGTCTCACCTACCCTGTGAGCAGTCCAACATGCTCTCAGACACACAGTTCTTTCCCTATTCTTCACTACATATACATGCATCTTACAAACTACATAATCTTTTCAAAATTAAAAAAAAAAACGGCCACAACTTCAAGAGCCTCAGAGTCCCCTGGGAACTGGACCATAAATGTTCCCACCATAAATGTCCTCTAAACCTCACCTTCTCTCCATTACTGAAACTCAGGTGTCTGGGACGACTAACAGCAACCCCTTTTCTGTACCCTCTTACTTTCTCTCCACTCAATTTCACTCCAAAGGTGGATGTTGCGTATATGTACAGAATGACCAAACTTGTTCTCGTATTCCCGAACTCAAATCCTGCGAATTCTATACCCTCTGGCTATAGCTTACATGCCAATCTCAAACTAAATACATCTACGCCGTTTATCTTTCTCCTAATTCTACTCTCAATCCAAACTCCTTTGACTACCTCACTTCCAAAATGGAATACATTCTATCTCACTCTCGTTTTGCTGAAATCTCCATTTTAGGAGATTTCAATATTCACCACCACCTTCGGATTTCCTCTAATTTCACTTATATCCTCGGTGAACTAGTTCACAACTTTTCTATCATGAAGACCTAGAGCAGCTTGTACAGTGCCCTACTCGCATCTCCGATCGCCTTGGAGATATGGTCAACATTCTGGATTTTTTTCTCACCTCTCATCCTTCTTCTTACTCTGTCAAACTTTTTTCTCCGTTGAGCTCCTCCGACCACAATCTTATATCTGTTTCCTGTCCTGTCGCTCCAGTTCGGCCTTTGGGTCCTCCCAAGAGGAGGCGCTTTTGGCACTTTCGCGCTGCTGATTGGGAGGCCCTTAGGCAGTACTTCTCTGATTTCGCATGGAATGATTACTGCTTCCGTGGCCGGGGCCTTTCCGAGTGTGCTGAGCGCATCACGGAATTGATTCTCTCGGGTATAGAGGCGTACATTCCATATTCTATTCCTACTACTAATTAAAAAAAACTTGGTTTAACTTTACTTGCTCTGATGCTATCCCCAACAGAGAGGAGGCTTTCAGAAGGTATCGTCGCCATCCAACTCCTGACTATCACTCACCTTATACTCGTATTTCTGCCTGGAATCGTGCAAAATCTGTTCTTCGACTCGCCAAAAATTCCTCCATCCGACAAAAATGTGAAAACCTATCCAACTCTAATTCCTCTCTCTTTCAACTTTACTTCCTTTTCTTTCCCTCCTCTTTTCCATTCCGACAGCTATATACAGTATATATATATATATGAGAAAGAGAGAGAAGAGAGAGAAGCCTAAATGTCCAAGTTGGTCGAACAGTTTATAAATTTTTTATTTTCAAATATTTAATCACTTTCGCTTATGTTAAAGTAGAGGGGTGGGGGGGTTCTGCGAGTAAGTTTAGAGAAAACGCTTTTTTACTGTATACAATGATTATTTTTTCGAATCTTATCTGCGTTAGGATTTTAACTAAAATACAGTATACTCTACGTCAAATAAGTGTCTCTTATGCTTACTCAGACTTTACACACTCTCTGACTTGTTTTAGGTTAGATTGACCTAACCTAACGTAATCTAACCTCAAAAAAATAAGTAATACAAGACAAACTTACTTATTAACAAAGTTCGACCTAATTGGTAGAAAACGTGGCTTATTATTGGAGTTCCTTGGGGATTTAGTCATATATACAGTATATATATATATATATATGTATCAGTATATGTATGTATATATACATATACATATTTTTCCTCTCTCTCTCTCTCTCCTCTCTCTCTCTATAATACTAACACACACAGAATAGACAAAAGGAAATGGAACCATCCCACTCAATGTCATTTCCATTTCATTCCGCGCCCAGAAGTGCAAATGGTAAGAGTGAAAATATCATAGTTGACATTTTTATTTTGGTTTATTCACAATTCATGCCATTCTGATTTTCATCCACGGCTTTCCAACTTTGATGCAGATTAAGTTAACTTCGGTTAGGTTAGGTTACGGTAGGTTAGGTTTGGTTAGGTTAGGCTAATGTTAGGTTAGTTTAATTAAGTTAGGTTAGGAAATATTAGATATTCCCATTTGGCGCCTTCACCGTAATTGCGAATGGAGTGATAAAGAAACTCCTTTCTCAGCTGTGGATTTTTCACTTTTGTGTATTTTCATTTGCGGGTCACGGATGGGAATTTGAATGACAGTGAGTGAGAATGACATTGAGTGGGAAGTAATCAAGGAAATAATTGCCGCATTCCTGTACTATTTATTAAATAACTTCAGTTGTATTTCAAGGAACGACAACTTTGTATAGAGACTCAAGTAATACATTTGGATTTTCTTGCCACTCAGTGTCATTCTCATCCGTGGTCCGCAAATGAAAATACGCAAAGTGAAAGTCCAAACTTGAGAAGTTTCTTGACGAATTGACAGCTAACCTAAAATTATTACAACATAAATTTATGGGCATTATATTAACTGAAACCTGGTTAAATGAAAATAATGAGATACTTCTTAACATTCCAGGGTACGCAAGCTACCATGTAGCTACGTATGTAGAGCTAACAATAGGGGAGGAAGTGTAAGTATATTTGTAGACTCAAACTGCAAGAGTAAAGGTATCGAAGAACTGACAAGCATAAACAATACCTCAGAAACACACTCAATTGAAATGTTTATTCATAATACCCAGTATTCAATTTTAGGCATTTACCAACCACCAACTGTTAACGTACCAACTTTTATTACAAATATCGACAGAATTCTAACCTCCAATTATATTGGTAACAATTGTGTTATTGCGGGAGATTTAAATATTGATCTCGCAAAAGAACATTCAAATAATAACGTAAGCTTCCTTCACAACATCATGACTGGAAGTGGTTTTAAATTAGCTATTACAAAGCCAACTAGACTTCACAATGACATGATCGCAATGCTTGACTGCATCTCGGGTATAATTATATTAAATATCACAGATCACTTGCCTACATACACCATGCTAATCACCCATTTCTCAGCAAAGGAAACTATATAAGTTGACTATAGATCTTATAGCTATAATAACATTTAAAGTTCCTAAGAAAGAAAATAACAGCCAAATGGACTTGAATAAGCGAAAGTAACCATGACATTGGAACAAAATTTCAAGCATTCTCAAGTACACTAATGGATATATTCAACATAAACTTTCCTCTTAAATCAAAAGTAATATCTAAAACTAAATACAACAACCAATGGATCACTCATTGTGAGTATTAAACGTAAGCATACTCTCTTTAAACTATGGAAAACTGATATTATTACCGAACAGACATACAAAAATTACTGTAACAGACGTAATGCAGTCATTAAAAAAGTAAAAGCAGATCATTATTGTTCAAAAACTGATGAATAAAAATCCAATCCAAAAAGGCTATGGAACACTCTGAAAGAGTTAATTAACACAAAGAAGGTCTTCCCTCACACAAGGCAGGAATTCTTACAGTGACCCCAAAGACAACCACTTTATTAAACAACAACTTTGCAAATATCGTCTCCAATAGTGCAGCCTCGACAGTACATGCCACAACCAAATCCAAACTCATTTTTCTTTGATCCAATCCTACCATACGATATCTCTCTAGCAATGAAAGGCATAAAAAATAAAGATTCTGACAGCAATACGGTAAAAATATATGAATTAGTATCAGATGAAATGCAATACCACTTAGTAAGGTAATGAATGAATCAGTAACACTAGGTATATTCCCTAAGAGTCTAAGGGCAGTCAGAGTATGTCTTGTATTTAAGTCGGGAAACCCAAACACTCCATCCAATTCTCGCCCCATTTCCGTATTGCCAACTTTATGTAAAGTTCTTGGAAAAATCGTGCACGATAAACTTACTAAATTTTTAATTAAATACGATACTTTAACTAAAACACAAGTTGCATGTCCACAATTTCCGTTGTGGACATACAATGGAAGATGCCATAAACACTTGGAAAATGTATCACAATTTAAACAGCAAAAAACACACTGCCTTGATCTTCCTCGACTTGTCAAAAACATTTTCGCATGAAATCTTATTGAATAAACTTCACATATACGGGATAAGAGGAAATATCTCCGATTAGTTTAAATCATATCTGCCAAATCGTCATCAGTACATCAGATTAAAAGATAATTTATCTGACAAAGCGATGTTAATTAGTGGAGTCCCACAAGGATCTATTCTTGGCCCATTACTATTTCTAATTCACGTTAACGATTTTCATCTCTCAACCGCACTAAACTGCATACAGTACGCAAATGATACCACACTTACTTCTTCCCATCATAACGCATACTTCCTGATTAATGAAACGAAGAGGCAATTAGAAAATGTGTACAAATGGATGTGTGCTAATAAACTTTTATTGAACCTGACAAAGTCATCTTATATGATTATTACCACAAAACATAGTAATACAAACTGTCAAATAAAAATTGGGAATACTACTCTTGCAATGGTGAATGAGGTTAATTAAAGTACTTGGCATTAATTTAGACGAAAAACGAATTTCAAAAGTCACGTACATCATATCAAACCCAAAATATCAAGATTTCTCTTCATATTATTTTAACTAAAAGAGACCCTCATGAACGCACTCCTTACCATATATTATTCCTTCATCTATCCACATTTATTGTATTGCATTACAGCATGGGGTAGCTCTAAGAAATATATAAAACATCCTTTGGAAGTAATTCATAAAAATTGTTTGCGAACTCTCTCAAATAATGACAACAAAGTCACACTTCCCCAGTGTTTAAAGAGCTAAATATTTTAAAACTAAATGACTTATACAAATTCATTGTTGCTGTCAATATGTTCAAAGTTAACAATAAAAATCAATATACATCACTCATTCAAAGAACAATCACCCCCCCCCCCATCAAATACACCATTGTACCATTGTTATAACACCCAGACTGCCCATTGATTTTATACACAAACTTAACTGCAGAAAATGTAGTCTCTTTCAAAGGAGATGTATTGAATGTAATTCTCATGCATATCAGGCACGCTTCATCACTAAATGTATTTCGCAAATTACTAAAAAAGCACTTCATTAGCTCCTACTGATGTATAAGTTTACTACTGCCATTTTTACCATAGTAATACATTTTGTAATCAACTATTTAAAATGTGCTGATTTCATTAAGCACCCTTAATTTCGCAATCTATTCTTCATTAAGCATCAGTAGTATGACCGCAAAATGGTAGAGTGCAAGTGCATGCAATGTTGATCAAATGTTGCAAGGTACCAAACCCCATCCCCCTTGTTGCAAGGCGCCAACTCCCCACCCGGGTGCCAAAAAAATAGGAAAAAAGGGGGCAAGTTGGGGCCCCCCCGGCTGCCATAAACTTGGGGAGACCCACCCAAACCTAACCTAAGAGAGAGGAGGAGAGGAGGTCGAATCTACCCCCAAAAGGGTTTCCCTAGCTTAGAAAGGTAAGAGAGAGAGAGGAGAGAGAGCATACTTTCGTCTGGATCGCCAACGCATAATGAGAGTTCATCCGAGCAACAGTTGGCTTGGAACTCGAAATCTGCCAGTTGGTTTAATCAGCCATTTGACTTAAGTTTAATCTGGCTTAGAAGGCGTAAATCGCTTGTTTAGGTGTATGCGTGTATATATATATATATATATACTAATAACTTTTGAGTTGCCAGATTGCGCTATTTATTTAATTAAAGCAGATATTCTTGACAGCATCAGCTGGCTTAGAAGTCTTATTCCGCCAGTTGTCTTAATCAACCATTTGGCTTAGAAGGCATAACCGATATAATGTATATATATTGGAGCATACATGCATCGTTTATTTATTCCCATCACCCCGGTTATTCCTTTATATATATATATATATATATATATATATATATATATATATATATATATATATATATATATAAAGGGTGATCCAGAAAAATGGGACCCAAAACCCCTGTAAATCTTAAAGTATAAGTCCTTTTATAAAATCATACGCATCATTCGAAAGAGGATAGTTACAAGTTTGTACAGGATTGTATAGGTTTTGACAATACAAGACAAGATAAGATACAAAACAAAATAAAGTGTTAGTTAAAACTAACCCTTCAAGATGACTGCATGGACTGTGGAACAGCTGCGTTTCATAACTGAGCAATATTATGAGCATGGAAGAAGTGTAGTTTCAGCTCAAAGATCTTTCAAGACAAATTTTCAGATGTCAAAATCACCTTCTAAGAAAGTAATCCGTCGGTGTGTCAGAAATTTTTCCCTAACTGGCAGCATTGGAAAAAGAAAACCAACTGGAAGAGTGCGCACAGCAAGGATAGACGAGATCATTAACAGAACTCATGAAATTGTACAGGATAATCCTAACATAAGCATCAGACGTGCTTTTCAGCTGTTAGGAGTTGGATATGGAACAACACACCGTATATTCAAGCAAAATTTAATGCTCTTTCCATATAAAATTCAAACAGTGCAACAACTAAACGATGGAGATTTCGCACGAAGACGACAATTCTGTCAATGGATCCAGCAGAAGGTAAATGACACCACCAATTTTCTAGCAACTTTGATTATGTCAGACGAAGCCCATTTCACTTGAATGGAACTAAACAAACAAAATTGTCGTTTCTGGGCAACAGAAAATCCATTGAATATTACCGAAGTCCCGTTGCATAGTCAGCGTGTAACTGTTTGGTGTGGTCTTACTGCATCTCAGATCATAGGGCCGTACTTTTTCGAGGATTCCACCAGAAACACGGTCACTGTAAATGGTGATCGTTACGAAAAAATGTTGACCGATTTCCTTATTCCTAAATTAAGAGATCTTTGTCTAGAAAACCACTGGTTCCAACAAGACGGAGCTACCTGCCATACCACGAGGAACTGCATGGCAGTTTTGCGTCAAACGTTTCCAGGCGAGTTAATCTCAAGATTTGGAGACGTTGAATGGCCCGCAAGGTCTCCGGATTTTTCTCCCTTAGATTATTATCTCTGGGGATATTTAAAGAGTAGGGTCTACAGAAATAACCCAACGACCTTGCAAGAATTGAAGGCCGCCATCACAAATGAGATACAGGCCATACCACCGCACACTCTTGCAAAAGTGATGCAGAACTTACAAGCGAGAACACTGGAATGCTTGGCAACTAATGGAGCACATTTGAAAGGAGTCATTTTAAAAAATAAATATTTCATAATAAACTTGTAACTCTACTCTTTCGAATGATATATAGTTTTTATGAAAGGAATTAAATATTAAGAATATTTGGCTTTTTTTTATGGGTCCCATTTATCTGGATCACCCAGTATGTATATATACCCAGGAGAGCATTTGTTACAAACGGATAATAAAATAACTACATCATTCTCCTTATTTAGACGAATTATTAGAAATAATTTAACATATATGAAATATATAGAAAATAAATATACATTCAAACATAGTTCAGAAGAATTCTATACAGCAAAAATACACTTTAAACGAAGGATAATATTTATACCTACATAATTATATATATATATATATATATATATATATATATATATATATATATGTATATATATATATATATATATATATTCTTAAATAGTAATATTAGTACAGGAGAAATCTGTATACATATTTAATATATGTATGAGCAAATACACACTACAGTATAAACAAACATAAAAAATAATAGTACAGGATAAAACTATATGCCCATTTAATATATGTACGAGCAAACACATATATAAACTTCAAAACAATATACAGCAAAATACATACACTTTATGTTCTACTGCGCTTAACTAAAATACTAAACTCACACGTGATCGAGTCTACAGTTACATCATTATTGCTTTGTATTATACAATAAATACGATTTAACAGTATCTCACCGCTCAAGTTATACGAATGCCTATACTCAATGTAAAGGGCCTTCAATTCGTTGAAGACTATTTTTGTGCCCACTTTACATTCGGTTGGCAAGTTATCACTATCTTTAAACACAGATAGAATACAATCAAAAGCACGCACAAAGAGGGCATCGCTCGCCACAACATCAATATTAAATTTAAATTTATAAACACTCCTTTCCAATCGAGGGTTTATTCTTTCCAATCCGAGCTTTTTAACCGTGAACTCTTCACAACGCATATCGGCAGTTGAAATAATCTTCTAAGTCGTGACGGCAGCTGCTCGTTATATAAAGAAATAGTTCTTCAGGGTGAACGATGTAGGTGAGCACGGCCCTGTACCGCTCAAGTCTTTTGTACCAAAGTTCATGATATTTCGAAGTGTCTATACCTTTTAAATAAGCATCTAGTTCCAGGCCATTCTCGCTTTGTTCAGTCCTACACTCGGTAAACCCGTCGAGCAGAGCGGTGTATGCGTATTCAAGAACCGTATCAAAATAAAGCATATCGGCAACACATGCGTCTAATATAGTCTTTAGCTTACGGAAACCGACGATTTCAAACACTCTGTCGAGGATGAAGCGGTTTCGGGTGGGGACAAGGACGTTATTATCAAACACATTTTTCCACATCAGTTGTACATCAATGCACGGCTGGTCGCGATTTAAACATAACGTACAAATAATAGCATGTGAGGGAGCATCACTAATCTGTTCTCTTCTTGTGCCTACACCTGCAGGTATTTTATAACGTTCCTCGCCCCACTTCTCAACTATCACGAAGACTCTATTCATCTCCTCAACATTTAAATAAATAAATAACATTCCGTTTACCAGAGTTTGTTTGTCTACAAGTCGTTTCAAGTACATAATTAACGACGCCGCTTTTACGCCTGAACACACGCAATGAATTCGTCACGGACACATCGTATACGGCATTGAGAATGCTGTTCAACGGAAGCTCCATCGTTTTCTATTGTGAGGAGTGCACGTCCAGTCGGTTCAAGCTCTGAGAAGACTATGAACAGCCGTGCGCGGTTTGGCACGGAGACAGGTGTGGGGAAACGAGTCACACGGACGAGCCATACCAAGCGTTAATGTTTCGTGTTCGGGTTTGCTCCAGCATGAAAGAGTCATGTGAATACTTGTGTCCCATTATACCGGGCAATCGTTTAGAGAATTTTTCCATCTGCAATACATGGAGTAATACTGGCTTTAATGTTTTATCACTCCCACTCCCCAGAACACGTACCAGCCATCTTCGTTCGGGGATATTTTCTCAAACTATGCATATTTTATTAACACTCCGGCACTATTTGAGAGAAACATGTGTCCATATTTATCCTTTTTGTTTAGCAATCGATACTCGTCTCTAAATTCTATTAAAAACTCACACAGGCCTTTAGCCACAACCTCACTGCGAACCTTGTTATGGTATATATGAATGCAGTGGTAAAAATATTTCAGATTGTCAATGATGACAAGATTTACACTCTCAGTCGCAGGGTACGCGTGCTCGGTATGATGCAACATGACATAATACTGCTTGTCACACCACTCATCAAGAAGACTCGCTAACCATACTCGTCGCGTCACTTCTGCACGTGTTGTTTCTTTCACTTCACGGTATATGTATGCTTTTACGCAGTTTAATCATAAAACGTAGTCCATTACATTGTTTGTGCCACGACATCCGGCAATGCTCTCGCTAGAATATCCATAGAGTATTTGAACCTCTTGCTTCTCACGCTTCGCACGGTTTAATGTAGCCTTAAAAGTCTCAAAGGAGGGAGAACTAAGGAGTCTTTCAGTATCCACCACATCTGTAGACGTTGTCGAATACCACTTCATAAACGTCGAGCACGCAATATCAAAGGTAGCCATCACTAGTTTTCGTCTACATAAAAATTCTTCAAAATAGACGCCTGAGATTCAGTGCCTGCTGCGGTCAACTGAGCACGCAGGGGTAGAGATATACCCAGGTAGTAGCAGGAGTCACGTGACCTTTGATCGGTCATACAGGAGCGGACCTTAGGACTTTTTCCTGTACATACGCGCAACACACACACACACCACACACACACACACACACACACATACAAAAGAGAAAATATATATATATATATAACAAAACCAAGGGCTATGGTACCCAAAGGGTACTGTATCATAGGTACCAGGTACAGTTACCGGCATATGTAATGTTCCTCGCCTCACAGGCGACTCCATACTTGTGGCAACGCTGCAGCGATAGTCAAGGTACCCCAACTGGGGGAAGGTGGGGTGGAGGGGGGACAACCAAGTCCAACAATATATAACATTGACATACAAGTAATGCGCCGTTCAAAAATTACGTAACGCTATTTTTGCTAAAACCTGACACCCCCCTGTAACATTCCGTAACGTGTGGGAAGTGTTACATAACATCTTACGGGGTGCCTGGTCTAGCGTTAGAGAACGTTCCTGGGGGATCTGGGGTGTCAAGTTTAAGCAAAAATAGCGTTACATAATTTTTAAACGGCCCCTAATTATAATGTAATGTCTGTGTTCATAACGATAAACGATTAATATGATCGTGAACAGCGTTGAACTCCATGTTTACTAGTCTTATACAGTAATAAGGTTCAATTATGATTACTGCAAGTCTATATGAACAGATACCACAATACAACTTTTTATATACTGGTGAAGTTGAAACAAAAATAGATTTTTCACAACCATCCTCCATACTCCCTCATTCCCCTTCCCCACCCACCAGTTTCGTGTACATTAAATCATTATGTAACAATACAAATAAAGCTGTTTGTAGAGTCCGTGTGCAGCTTTAAACCTTTACTAACTTACGAATCTACACGATTATATATATATTATATATATATATATATATATATTGACAGTGAGCAAGAAAAAGATTGAGAGAGTGTGAGAGAGAGCGAGGTAGAGGGGCAGAGAGAGTTTGTGTGAAATGGCTTATCGATTGTTACACAAAGAACTTGTTAACAGTTTCGATCTGATTCGATCTGATTAACAGTAACTGATTATCAACATCACCTAAGAATAATCCACGGCTATACTAGCATAAACATATTTATATATACTTATAAATTCATACAATATTATACTAATGTTTGTGAAATGACGTTGATCAGCCAAACCGTGATGTTGACATGGTTACTTGCTGTCGCCGTCCAGGGGAGACTACATATGGGCGTGTCAGTGGAAACCGTAAGGTGACGCGTGGCGGTTGCATGAAGCAGGATACCACCACTGGTTTGTGGCTGATGCCTATTATATTAACAGCGTTTTCCAGATTGTATTTGTATTATCAATGTGGAGAGATAATGATTTAATCACGATAGACATAAATCCATTAATGTTTTCCAGATTTCCTGTTGAATTATCGTTGTGGAGATATTATTAGATCTTAACAAGGAATATATATATATATATATATATATATATATATATATATATATATATATATATACAAAAAACACCAATTCTTTATTACACCAAATATGCAATGGTTGAGAATATTTTACTAAATAGTTTATCATACAAAATGCTCACAATTTGCCATAGATTAACATAAATGGCACAGCTATACCCGGTTCATAGTTAATTTGGTCCATCCCCCATTATTGTCTATTACATCTTGTAATCTGTGTGGCATAGATGCAACATGGTTATGTATGATGTGTGGGTTCCTTCGGAACATCTCCCACTCAGCCATAGTGTGATCCAGCAGCTGGCGGCTGGTCCGCTCTTGCCCAGGCTCCCATGAGTTGACCACATTCCCCAACACGTTCTCAATGGGGTTGAGGTCACACCCCTTACTAGGCCAGTCCAGTAGTTCTAGATTTCACTGCTCCTCGAACCACCTTCTAACAATCCTGGCGGTATGGATGGGAGAGTTGTCCTGCAAATGGATTTTAAATATTAAAAGTAGAATTATATCTCATCCATACGCTTCATCAGTAACCAGTGTTGGGAGTATTGCTTTTTTAAAGTAACGGCGTTACCGTTACTTGCAATAGAAAGTAACGTCATTACCCCTACAGTTACTTCTATGGAAACGTAATGCGTTACAGTTACCGTTACTTTTATAATAAACTAGAAAATATAGTATTTCTCAATATAAGAATATGATATATCGACATCGCAATTATCAAAGAATTTCCGAATATCGAACAAATATTTAATTAAGGTCAGATATATAATAATGAAACAATACCTGATTTTAGATTTACTGTATACGTAAATAACAAGCAATACAATTTAACAATTTTACCATTTGAAATAATATTAATAGCGATCAACAGATCTTCCATAAAAAACTAAAAATGTAAAATAAAATTGCTCTTTGCACTTAGTATTACAAAAACGAAAATAATTATTGAACAAAATACACTAAAATAAATCATGAATAAAAAATTACAAAATGCCTAAAGAATTAATAGATTATTCATATAAGGAAAAAATAGAAATCTTAAAACTATTGCTGAATGTCTTTCAGAAAGACATTGTTACATTTCAGAAAAACTAATTTTTGAAAAATGTCCTTTTTAAGACAGTCTGTCCTAAGGCATGGGTCTGATTAATCAGTTAATCATTGTTTCGAATTTAATCATTAATTAATAAAAAAATATTTTTAGAAAATAATGGGAAGTGATTAATTTTTCTCATAATTTCATCATCATTTTACCTTAAATTTGGTAATGTATCATTTGAATTTGGCACCTTTTTGCATGTATAAAGTGTCTAATCTGCCCATGCCTGATTTCTTGAACTAAAGCAAACTAAATGTTTGAGCAAAATGTTTTCTTCGGTCTTATCTCACGCAACAGAAACAATAAAGCTCTTTCTTACTCTTTTCGGAAGTATTTAATTTTTAATAATTTTTAATCAGTTAATCATTGATTAATTATAAAATTTCATCATTCATCATTTTTTCTAAAAATTATTAATTAACCATGCCCTAGAGCCTAGACTCTGTCCACATGTTGAATCACTCAGTGTCACAAGTGTTGTGTTCAAAATTGTTTGTTTAGTGTGAAGCCATTTTCATTCATATACAGTACGTTTCCAAGTTGAGCATATGAGTAACGGATAATGACTGAAAATGGAATGAGAAGTAACGGCGTTACCAATTTCGTCACAATATAAATAAAATAACGCCGTTACCATTAGTTACAAAATAAGTAACGGCGTTACGTAACGCCGTTATTCCCAACACTGTCAGTAACCCACTATTCGAGATAGGTTTTAACCCCTATGTATTAGGGCAGTGATGGCGAACCACTGACCCGCGGGTCAAGTACTGACCCACGAGGCAATTTTTAGTGACCCACGAGCTCTTATTTAAATAAAATATGACTAATTTTTAATATTTTCTGCCTTACAGTTTTAAAATTATTTTATTCTCCCACCGAAATAAACAGCTGATACACATTGAAACGTTTTTAAACGTATAGTATACGTTTAAAAACGTGCGTGTATGTACGACAACCGACTCATGGTGCGCGCCTGCGCGGTCATCCGCCTTCCCAGTTTTGCAGTTCAAGTCCTGAAGTTTGGGAGTGCCAATTATTCGTGCAGAAATTATCACCCATAAAAAAATGTCTACAAAAAAACGAAAAACTAGTTTTGAAGGTAGTGGAGCTGGAAAGTTATTTCATGAAGAGTGGACTGGGAAATACCGTGTTATTAAACGAAATAATAAAGCTCTTTGTTGTATTTGCAAAGTGGACATTGTCACTCGCTTTTAGATTAAGCGACATTTTGAAAGTAACCACAAAAATTTGTGCTCAATGTCAGATGAGGAAAGGAATGAAATTATTATGCGGCAATTAAACCAACAGCAACAACAATCTGCTATTTTCAAAAGAATTTTTAAACCAAACAACAATATTACAGCAGCTAGTTTTCAATTATAATCTACCATTGCTCAACACGGAAAACCACTTTCTGATGGTGACTATTTAAAAGAAGCTTTTATAAATTGCTCAGATTATTCATTTGAAGATTTTCAGAATAAAGATCAAATAATTAAACGTATTAATGAGTTGGATGAAAGTACAGATGTCACATCACAGGCCCGTCTAGCAGTTATTGCAAAATTTTATTCCGAAAATATAATGAAGGAAGAGCTAATTAATTGATGATGACACTGCCTGAGAAAACCACAGAACAGGATATTAAGAATGAATTGAAGAAGGAATTCATCCAAATGGGTATTAATTTCAGAAATATTGTATCTGTGACGACTGATGGAGCTCCGAGCATGAATGGAAAAATGTTGGATTTGTTCAATTACTTAAACAAGTGAAACACCCTTTAGTTGAATTTCATTGTATTTTACACCAAGAAGCTCTTTGCGCTAAAAAAAGCTTAAAAATCACTTGAAAATGTGATGTCTCTTGTGACAAAGATTGTCAATTTTATAGTTGCTCACGATCTTAACAAACGTCAGTTTACCAAACTATTAGATGAGGTTGACTCTCAATTTTCAGGGTTAGTCATGTATAACAATGTCAGATGGTTAAGTCGTGGTCAAGTTTTGAATCGCTTTGTTGAATTGTTAGAAGAAATAAGATATTTTTTGAATCAAAAGGAACATGAATATCCAGAACTGACTGACATGAATTGGTTGAATGACTTACATTTTTTCGCTGATTTTACATTGCATTGCAATGCTTTAAATAAAAAGTTGCAAGGTCGCGGCTGTGTTGTATCATCAATGTTTGAAAATATTAAAGCTTTTGAAAAAACTAAATATTTTCTCAAAAGATCTGGAAGAAGAAAAATTGAAATATTTTCCATTATTGCAGAAACACTTCTTGACTTCAAAATATTTTGCAGACAATGAAGAAAATAAATCCGACGTGCTCAAAAAGTACTCTTCAATAATAAAAGGTGCCAGACAATCACTTTCAGAGAGGTTTTCACAATTCCGACAATTTAAAGATCTTCAGTTATCAGCTTTTCATTGGCTTCACATTGGTAATTTAGAAATGGAATTAGTTGACTTTCAAGAAAGTGCAGTATGAAAGACTAAATTTATTGATCTTAATCTGAAGTTACAAGAAAAGGAATTGGAGTCGTAAATTTTGGGTGTAGCCAGAGAACAACAATCAATAGAAAGAGTAGAGAATTTTATTCTTGCAGAATGGAACTCTTTACCAAATTCTTTTGCATCAATGAAAAAGCTAGCTTTAGCTCTGCTAACAATGTTTGGTTCATCTTATTCATGTGAACAGTTGTTTTCTTCCATGAATTTCATCAAATCCACCACTAGGAATCTCCTTGGCACAGATATGAGTGCTGCATGTGTGAGACTAAAGACAACTAAATATAAACCTCGGATCAAAACATTAGCAGCTAAAATCCAACAAGTTTCTCACTAAAAATAGTAAATAAATTATTGTGACCCAATTTCGCTTTTTTAAAAATAAAAAATAACAAAAATGACCCGCCAGCAAAAAAGGTTCGCCACCACTGTATTAGGGGTTTCTCTCAGCTAAATGTAATTGTGCTCCGCTATACAAATAATACAGTCTGCAGTTATCCAGAATAAAATCCTAAAGTGTTGTCATAGTACTGAAAGAGTTAACGAACAATTTTATGATCATTATTCGCGTAGGTGTATGAGGCGGGGGGGGATCTGGGGGGCGATAGCTCCACAAGGACTAGGGAATTGAACATTTTCAGGGCAAATACTGAAATTTTCAGGGTAGATTTTTTCTGACATTCCTTTGTTTTTTTTTACTTCTTGAGGTGAATTAATTACTTGCTACTATACTTGTAGTTAATAATTAAAACGTAAGTTAGGGACTTACTGAATTCTCTATCAACTGCAATGCTTTAATATATGTTACTCATACTCTAACCTTTGTGTTATTTTATGCTACACATAGTGTTTATGCGGAAATCAGGACACCCTGAAAAATTTTCGGACAAATTTTTTCCGCCCCCCCAGTAAAGTGCCATCCCCTACGCCTATGATTATTCGTCCCATGTAAATGTGGAAACCGGACATAAATATGCGTGTAATACATAAATCTTACTCTAGTAATAGTATAATATTCTATAACACACAAATACAACATACCTGCATAAAGATAATCTGCTCAGGATAGGGCAAGGCATACTCGCGTAAAGAAGGCAGCATCACCTCCTCCATGATCTCTATATATTGATCTGCCGTAAACCTCCCGTGGATCTCAGTCAGCTCTCCTAGTCCTTGCAGGTGCATCCATCCCCACACATTCGCCGTCGTCACGTGCCCGCTCCGTGCCACTTCGTAAATATTTTGGCGGGCATATCTCGTGTTGTCCTGTCGCCAACACCGAAGACGGCCATGAGTTGTAGATGCAAACGTCTTCTCGTCAGGGAAGATAACTTTGCTCCAGTATGCGAGATCATCATTTATATGCTGGCGAGCAAACGAGAGCTTGGCCTGACGATGTCATTCCTCGATCCTCTCTTTTTAGGCAGGAGTACGGTGGTGATATCCTGCTTCATGCAACCGTCTCCTTACAGTGTCCACTGACACGCCCATATGTAGTGTATCCCGGATAGCGACTGCGTTGTTGATAGGACCGTTCTGCACTTCGTTGATTATTCTCTGGTCTTCTTCTGGGGTGGTCTTTCTTGGTGCCCCACACTTAGGACGATCTAGCAGATTCCCAGTCTTCTGCCACCTCTGCACCCAGCGTTGAACAGTAATCTTCGAAATTCCCAGTTCCATGGCTATGTCAGCTACAGAGGGGCCTGCTTCCCACATACCAATTATCCGGCGTCGCTGTGCAATTTTATCTTGAGCTGGATTCATTTTCAGAGTCGGTGCTCGTCGTAAGGTGTAGAAATATGGTATGAACATAGCTCATGCCCGTAACCATGTCAACACCTCGGTTTGGCCCATCAACGTCATTTCACAAACATTAGTATAATATTGTATGAGTTTATAAGTATATATACTGTAAACCAGGTTAATTTCGCGGCAGCAAATTTTCGCTCTTTCATATCCTTGGACGAGTTTGCTGCATCATAATTTCGCGGTCAACAGTTGCTAGTTATAATCTTACAGATTAAAATGACGTATTGAATGACGACATTTATTCTAGACTGTGATTGGTCGAGGTCGTATATCATGGCAAGTTTTACCGCTTGGTAAGCGGATAAAGTTTCAGTAGCACTCAACTTAAATGAATCTCTCGGCAAGATAGATTTGAAGCTCTCCACACTGAAACCTATTCATGCTAAATGGATTGTCTCTGCATGGGATAACCTACACAAAATGAGGGAGACCATTCGGAAGGGTTGAAATTAGCGGCATTCATGACATTCTCGTTATACAGTAGTAATACAGTATAATTTAAAATGTTTTTACTGCTTTTACTTTACAATGTTTTATTACAATATACTGAATTTACTTTTCAAATAAAGTATTTTAATTATCTAAGTTTATTTTCTTACTCTCTTACAAAGATTAGTTTAAATTGTCAAATTTTCGCCTGCGAAAAACGCGAAAATTTCCTGCAGGCGAACATTTCGCATTCACTACTTATAAAAAGTTCTATTGTAGTAGCTGTTCATATAGATTTGCAGTAATCATAATGGAACATTATTACATTGTTACTGTATAAGACTAGTAAACTACATGGAGTTCAACGCTGTTCACGATCATATTAATTGTTTATCTTTATGAACACAGACATTACATTATAATTACCTGTATGTCAATGACTGCACATTCAACTGTCCTTTAGATATACTATATGTCTGTTATATGTTGTTGAACTCGGTTGTTCCCCCTCCACCCCACCTTCCACCAGTTGGGGTACCTTGACTAACACTGCGGCGTTGTCACATGTACGGAGTCCCTGTGAGGCGAAGAACATTACATATGCGGGCAACTGTGACTGGTAACGTTTCCTATAGGTGTTACGACACACTTTCGTACCCCTAAGTTCCTTCACACACCCCAGCCTTTGGGCCCGAAAATTGTGGGTCCCTACAGTTAGTTGAGGCGGTTGGTCGCCTTCATCTTCCAAGCACACTAGCTCCTTCAACGAATCAAAGTTAACGATCCGTCGGTTTGCCTGGTTAAGCGTGACGCCCTTCGCCTTCACGATATATTTCATCTTCTCCCCACCCTCACCCGTACCCCATATGTTTTTGGACCTGTTGAGACAAAAGAGTCGGCGTATGCGGTGTCTCCATACTCATCCTTAATCTCATCAAAAAACTCTTCGAGGAATTTCCCAATAGGAGGCATGTATTAACCCTCCCTCGCTGTGAATATCACATTATCTGTGTCGGCGTACAGAATCCTCCTCCCAAGAGAATGCAGTCGTCCCCAAAGTTGGATGCGTGCGTATGCGGTTGTGAAGCTGGCTACAAGTATGTTTGTAACACATGTTGTATCTGTAGCCAATTCGGTAATGTACTTTATTATGTACATATTACCTACATTCACGATCTCCATCACCTCTTTATCGGGAGCATTGGCATAATCCCACACCTCGTTATAACTTTCGGCTAGATGAACATTCCCCTTGCCTGTATTCTGTGCAAATTTTCCCCAAGGACTATTTAGGCACAACTTTGCATTAAAGCGCTTGCCAGGGTTCTTATAAATTTGGACCCGGTCAAGTTGTACCCCTTCACGATCACGGTAGCGCTGAATATACGCCGATTTTTCACCCTCAGTCTCAACTCCTCGCGGGTACCCTGATGCTTCTACCTTATCTTTCAAAAAAGTGTTTATAAAGGGTGTCAGGAAATGATTGCCCCCCCCCCCTGTACAGAAGAAACTGAAAGGAATAGAAAAAAACAGACAAAACCACGCGAAAGAGCGTTTAATTTTGAATAAAAAACACTTGTTTTAATATCGGGTGTTGCCCCCATTTGCAGCTCTGACGGCCATTAATCGACGGGGGTATGATCCCAGAAGTGTCTCAAAGAGATCGGTATCATGACTCATTTCTTCAAGGACTTCGTTGATCTTTGCAGTCATAATTTCTGTTGAATACCGATTCTGAATGGGTTGTTACAGCATTAAGGACTCCACCCGATCCTTCATGATGGATCCGACATGTTCACAAACATTAAGATCGGGAGAATTGCCAGGCCATTCATTATTTCCGAAAAAATCAATGTTATTGTCCTTAAGCAGTTGTTGAGTCACAAGTGCTTTCATACAGGGGGCTTTGTCGTGAAGAAAGGTTGCCTGTTCAACATCCAAAACACACTCGGGGTCTTTCAAAAACGGAATTACATGGGCTAAAATTACATTTCGAAAATAAGGCCCATCCCAACTGGTTCCTCTTGGTTTGATAACCCAGATGAGCTTCCGAATAGAGAACATAATGAAAACACCCACACATGCTGGATTTTTTACTATTTCTCGATACTTCTGGTCGTCTGGGACTTCATCAGGAGTTGTTGCCCAAACCCGATCATTCTGAAAATTTGGTTTTCTGGAGACATAAACGAAGAATTCATCGCTGACAACCAAGTGAAGGAAATCGTCTTCCGTCCATTCCTCAAGATAATCACAAAACCATAGCCGATCTTCAATATTAAGATCACTCTTCCGTGGCTTAGCTATTTCATGCCAAGCACTCAAGCCTTGGCGAACTCGAAATTGATGCACAAGTTGCCGATTGACTATCTTACCACGACGGATAAGTATCTCTTTCGCTACCTCAGAGCAGCTCTTCTTTCGGCGCCGTGATGCAGCAAGCACAATGTCTTTCGATTCTTGAGATAATTTCTCCGGTCTTCCTCCTCGAAATTCTGTTTCACAATCTTCAGGATTCTTATTCCAATTCCTTTTGACAAAGTCTTCTGATCTTTTTAATCTCTCAGCCACCCAGTGTCGAGTTATGAAAGTTGCACCAGCTTCCTTTGCTTCACGAAATGTGACAGCTCGAATGCGGTCAAGAACTCGCTTTTTCTCTGAATCGTTCAAAATAGATGATGCCATGGTTTCTGTGGGGAAAAAAATGGTAAGAATTAAAATCACAGGAATAGAATATAATGGTTTTTATTCAGATTTTAACGCTGTTTCAAGTGGTCTCGCCGGTTTTTATCTATCTCTTCTAGTTTTTGCTCTACGGGGGGGGCAATCATTTCCTGACACCCCGTATATGGCGTGAAAAGGTTGGGTAGCTTCTGGAACCTCCACACCTCATATATCTTCAATATTCTGTAGTCATGGCGAACGGCTAGGGACAGCTCTGGGTTTGTATATACACCTCTGATCTTCCGCTGGTTGGTTGTGTGATTACACGCACCATTGTTCTCCTCTGCGCACTTCACGCACAGAGGAAAAATGAGCTTGTGGTCTATAACGACGGGTAAGACCGGTATCCATAAGTCGCGAGGAGGGAGCACGTCTACGAAAGAAAGACCGAGAGTTCTTGTTCAAATTTGCTGAAAACTCTTCGATGGTGGGCAGTGCGGGTCCCAACAGTTTTTTAGGTGTTCCTACGGGGTACGGATTGTTCATCACGTAGGGGTATAAAGAACAGAAGTCGTAGTAGTGAAGTTTCACACCCTCCGCAGGCGGAGAGTATAGCTTGAATGGGTTTGTACGCCCACCAAACAAGCTATCACCACATTTGAGAGGATCCAGCACCATTGAACGTTTGATGGTGTTTATTTCATCACGGTACTCCCCATCTGTCTCCATCCGTGCATCATATTCGTGCACCCACAAAACCTTGGAAGTGAACTGGAAACCTATAAGCTGATCGCGGGTGGGGTCCATGCAAGACTGCCGGCAAGAGATCTACCATGGATATCTCCAACGATTCTACACTCAGAACATGGGCATCCCTGCCACCAGCAATCGTTAAAAGAGTACACAGTCTTCTCACCAGTGGCACGGTCTTCGCTCAGGCCATCCACCCAGAAGACCCGGCCATTGACCTTAATGGGGACTTCTCCCGTGTTGTGGGCATGTTTTAAGTATACATCGGTCTGTTGCTGTAGGTGTGAGTCAGTAAATAGCCTTATGCCCATAACTGCGAGGGTTGTTTCTGTGAATGACGGCTAAGGTATCTTTAGGCATGTAATTGTTCTTGAAGACCGTAAAGCACAATGAGGCGATCGGGGTTACGACTTGCATTTGAACCGATCTATGTACATCCTTCTAAAGACGTGGAAACACTCTAAGCACGCGCACATCATTCACGCAATAACGCTTACATTGAGCCACTATATTGTAAGGAATATCTTCATTAAAACTGTTGTAGTAGCGGTCAAAATCTTCACGCTCACTATCGCTCATGTTGGCGTAGTTAAAGTAATGTTTAGGGGAGGCATGCCTACGTAATTTAAAGTGTCGCTAGTGGGGAAAGTTTAAGGGAAATACACTTTTGAAACTTCGGCGGTTACTCCCATCACCTTGGGTAGCTTGGCTAATTTACAAGGTGTGAATAATAAAGTGTCCTTAAACTGAACATTGCCTTTTATTTGCATCTGTATAAGTTTGTTTCCTCTTTTCAAGGGATCGCCTGTAAATATCTCCGATGATTCGTGTTCAAGCAGCTCCTTATAAAGGAACTGTGTGTCAAATTTTGCGCAGATATGGGCAAGAATATACACATAAGCATCCTGCTCCCGCAAAAACCTCTCAACATCTTTTTTCCCTACTCTATCATTATAAACACCTCTGTACAATCTATCAATACCGCCGTAGGAGGTTAGGCTAGAAATATCATAATAACGTTTTCTTAATATGTTAGCCATTTGCGCATTTTAGAGGCACGTGGAGAGGGTTGACCGTTGTTGTGGATACTGAAAGACTCCCTAGCCCTCCCTCCTTTGAGACTTTTTAAGGCTACATTGAACCGTGCGAAGCGTGAGGAGCAAGAGGTTCAAATACTCTATGGATATTCTAGCGAGAGCATTGCCAGATTTCGTGGCACAAACAATGTAATGGACTACGTTGTATGATTAAACTGCGTAAAAGCATACATATACCGTGAAGTGAAAGAAACAACACGTGCAGAAGTGACGCAACGAGTATGGTTAGTGAGTCTTGTTGATGAGTGGTGTGACAAGCGGTATTACGTCATGCTGCATCATACCGAGCACGCGTACCCTGCGACTGAGAATGTAAATCTTGTCATCAATGAAATATTTTTACCGCTACATTCATACATACCATGACGAAGTAAAGACCTCCGTGAGTTGTTAATAGAATTTAGAGACGAGTATCGATTGCTAAACATAAAGGATAAATATGGACACGTGTTTCTCTCAAATAGTACGCCGGAGTGTTAATAAAATGTGCGTAGTTCGAGAAAATATCCCTGAACGAAGATGTCTGGTACGCGTTCTGGGGAGTGGGAGTGATAAAACATTAAAGCCGGTATTTCTCTATGTATCGCAGATGGAAAAATTCTCTAAACGATTGCCCGGTATAATGGGACACAAGTATTCACATGACTCTTTCATGCTGGAGCAAACCCGTACACGAAACATTAACGTTTGGTATGGTTCGTCCTTGTGACTTGTTTCCCCACACCTGTCTCTGTGCCAAACCGCGCACCGGCTGCTCATAGTCTTCTCAGAGCTTGAACCGACTGGACGTGCACTCCTCACAATATAAAACGATGGGGCTTCCGTTGAGCAGCATTCTTAATGCCGTATACGATGTGTCCGTGACAAAGTCATTGCGTGTGTTCAGGCGTAAAACCGGCCCCGTAAACTATGTACTTGAAACGATTTGCAGACAAACTCTGGTAAATGGAATGTTATTTAAGTGTTGAGGAGATGAATAGAGTCTTCGTGATAGTTGAGAAGTGGGGCGAGGAACGTTATAAAATACCTGCAGGTGTAGGCAAAAGAAGAGAACAGATTAGTGATGCTCCCTCATATGCTATTATTTGTACGTTATGTATAAATCACGACCAGCCGTGCATTGATATACGACTGATGTGGAAGAATGTGTCTGATAATAACGTCCTTGTCCCTAAGCGAAACCGCTTCATCCTCGACAGAATGTTTGAACTCGTAGGTTTCCGTAAGCTAAAGACTATATTAGACGCATGTGTTGCCGATATGCTTTATTTTGATACGGTTCTTGAATACGCATACACCGCTCTGCTCGACGGGTTTACCGAGTGTAGGACTGAACAAGGCGAGAATGGCCTGAAACTGGATGTTTATTTAAAAGGTATAGACTCTTCGAAATATCACGAACTTTGGTACAAACGACTTGAGCGGTACAGGGCCGCGCTCACCTACATCGTTCACCCTAAAGAACTATTTCTTTATATAACGAGCAGCTGACGTCACGACTTAGAAAATTATTTCAACTGCCGATATGCGTTGTGAAGAGTTCACGGTTGAAAAGGTCGGATTGGAAAGAATAAACCCTCGATTAGAAAGGAGTGTTTATAAATTTAAATTTAATATTGATGTTGTGGCGAGCGATGCCCTCTTTGTGCGTGCTTTTGATTGTATTCTGTCATTCTTTAAAGAGAGTGATAACTTGCCAACCGAATGTAAAGTGGGCACAAAAATATTCAACGAATTGAAGGCCCTTTACATTGAGTATAGGCATCCATATACCTTGATCGGTGAAATAGTGTTAAATCGTATTTATTGTATAGTACAAAGCAACAATGATGTAACTGTCGACTCGGTCACGTGTGAGTTTAGTATTTTAGTTAAACGCAGTAGAACATAAAGTGTATTTTGATGTATATTGTTTTGAATTAAGCTTCCTTCGTATAGTAGAAGGATCAACTGAAACACCTGTTGTTTTTTCGAGATCCGCTGCAAGTGAAGTGCTGGATTTGTGTCTGTCTCGAAGAGAAGTAATCTTTAGATATTGTAGATCAGATGGAGAAATTTTAGAGGGCCTCCCTGATCTAGGACGATCAGCTGGGGTTCCATTTGATCTGTGACGAGCCAAGATTTTTTGTACACCAGTTTTGGAAACGCCTGTAGATTCACTTATTTTTCTTTGACTCAGTCCCTTACCATGCAAATGTATTATTTTATATCTAATCTCATCAGAAATTGTACTTTTTGTCATTTCTTAAGCCTGTGAAAGAAAAAAAAACAGCATGAATTAGAATTATAATGAGAAACGTTTTAGATAAATTTGTTTTTGCAGAATTTAAGTGAATATGTCAATACTTTTAACTGTAAATATTGATATAACAATAGCTTAGGAGCATTTACTGCAGATTCATCAGTAATAGTTCGCTAGATCCTTAAACACATGCGCAGAGCTGGGCAGTATTTAAATACGTATTTAAATACATTTGTGTATTTAGAACTGTATTTATAAATACATTGTTTTTCATGTATTTAAATATAGTATTTAAATACTTTAATGAGTATTTAAATACAATGTATTTAAATACTCAAAATATAAAAATGTAAATACTTTTACTGGTTTAATACACGTTCTGTACTAGCACAGTACGACGCGTCGACAGTGTAGTACAGCATGGTTCATGTTTCAACGTGTCACAGTTGTGTGCCACTCTTAGTCGAAAGTGGTTGATTTCTTTATCGTGTGCGTGTCATGGCTTCAACAAGCAAATCCGGTGAATCAAACAGTGATATATCTGCAGATAACAATTTAGTGCACCCTCTGTTTGATGGAAAATACTTTAGAATTAAATCTAAAGACGGTAATAAGGTAAAGTGCACCTGCTTGCTGTGTAAACACGAAGTCTCTGCTGCAAGCAATGCTACAACGAATCTGTACACTCATCTGAAAGTAAGTGTTTTTTTAGACATCAAAAAATATCTTGAAATTGACCGAATAATCGTACAAAACGGCTCTGCCTTAAGTGGGCCTGTGTAACTAACTCGTTGCAATCAATCCAATTTGCGATGGAAAATTCATTGATGAAAAAGCTTTTAAAATCGTCTGATCTATCGAGTGGTGTATTTATTTCGAAATTCACCGTGTCCCCTAAAGTAGAAATTTATCAAAACATGAATTAGTGAATGCATATGTTAAAATTTGTATGTATTTAAAATGTATTTACAAATGTATTTAAATACAATTGATGTATTTTGTATTTAGTATCTAAATACATTCGTAAAATGTATTTAGTATTTAGTATTTAAATACATTTCTCCCATGTATTTAGTATTTAGTATTTAAATACATTCAATGTATTTATTGCCCAGCTCTGCACATGCGTTATAAGTAGTATAATGAATCAACCCTCAAGTCCAATTTATACAGACTATGAAAATAAAACCCACTCTAATAGAGTTTATTTCCACGACAGTTTCGACGCCCACTGGCATCCTCCTCGGGTGGATACAGAAACACGCATTATTTCCCATTATTTCACACAGGGGTTCCTTTAGTTACAGGTTATCTAAATTTATTGCAGATAAATTATCCCCATTAGTTGGTAAATTTTCAGGCTCGCACATCACTAATTCCTGTGACTTTATTAACAAAGTTATGTCCTTAGATTTAAAACGGGGAAGAATGATCAGTTTTGACGTTGAGTCCTTGTTTAAAGTTCCCATTGATGATGTACTTAGTTTTTTAGATAGAAAATTGCCAACATGTAACGTAGAACTAGGCATGCCCACATCTGTATTTTTAGAACTGATAAAACTCTGTGTCACCAATAATGCCTTCTCCTTCGGTGAAGAATTTTATTTGCAACGTTTTGGTATGGGAATGGGGTCTCCTTTATCCCCAATACTGAGTACATTATACATGGAATACTATGAGTCGGAATTGTTGCAAACAATATGTCCCAGGAATCTAATTTGGTTTCGTTATGTAGATGATATTTTCTCATTTTGGCCTGACCACTGGAACAACTTTGACACTTTCTTTCAGTCATTAAATAATCTTGTTCCCTCTATTAAATTTAAATATGAATGGGAGAACGACAAACAATTACCTTTTCTAGATGTTTTGGTCATTAACGAAAGCGGAAAGCCCAATTTCACGGTCTATAGAAAACCTACTCATTGTAATTCGTACATTCATTATTTTTCATATCATGATGAAGGGGTTAAAAGCTCAATTATTTCTTCCATGTTTCTAAGAGCACTCAGGATTTGTAGCCCACATTTGCTGGACCCAGAAAATTCAAAGATTTGGAACATTTTTAAGGATTTAAAATATCCCGAGTGGTTTATCGAAAGGCGTATTTAAAGCCAGAAAATCTTTTATGTCCCTCGGGAACCTTCAGTTAACCAAAAACAATATGTGAGTTTGCCTTACATGCCGGCTTAGAAAGAGTAAAACCGTTGACGAAAGATTTTAAGTTTGCTTTGGCGTTCAAATATTCGTCTACAGTGAGAAGTAAATTGGTTAGGAATAACGTGGCAAAAAGGAACAAGCCTGTGTCTACAGCATTCCCTGTAAAAGTTGTGATTTAGTATACGTGGGAGAAACTGGAAGAAATATCGAAACCGTATTAAAGAACACAAATATGCCTTCAGGAGTTGTAATACTAATAATGCCATTTTTTATCACGCCAGCCAAAATAATCATGCTATAGATTGGGAATCAAGTAAGGTACTTTATAAATGTAATAATTATGTCAAAAGAAAAATAATAGAATCTGTGTGTATAGAAAAAGTAGATAATTTTAATTTGTGCGAAGGTACTTATAAGTTAGACCCTTTAATGAGATTCTTGGTCAAAAAATCCCTTACAGAGTCGTGGGAACGTGTTCGAACCTAAGTGTGAATTTCTTAAATGTCTCTGGATTGGAATGTTTCCTTACTCGCCTTTAGTAAATGTAATAATGGAAGTAATAAATGTGGAAATAAATATAAATGCAACAGATGTAATAATAAAGGTAATATTATAAATTTAATAATTAGGGTAAAGGTAATAATAATAAATGTTAAAAAATGTAAATGTAAGAATAAATGCAGTAATTATGTCAAAATATTAGAATCTGTATGTATAGAACAAGAAGATAGTTTTAATTTGTGGGAATGTACTTATAAGCGGACCCTGTAATAAAAATGCCCTTCCAGTGTCGGGAGAACGGTATCTAACCTAGGTGCGAATTTCTCAATGGTTTCTGGATTGTTTCCTAATCGGCTTTTTTCATTCGTTTTTGGGTTTATAAGTTCTGTATAATAAACAATAATGTAATAACCAATGTAATAATAAATTTATAATTTCTGTAATAAATAATTATGCGATATTAAATGTAATAAATTTAATAATAAATGTAATAATTATGTAAAAAATATAATAGAATCTGTATGTTTAGAAGAGGAAGATAGTTTTAAATTTGCGCGAATGTACTTAATGAAAATGCCCTTCCCGTGTCGGGAGAATGGGATCTAACCTAGGTGCGAATTTCTTAACGGTCGGTCCCTGGACTGTTTTTCCCTCTTGTTTTGGTTCATTCGTGTTTCTGTATCCACCCGAGGATGCCAGTGGGCGTCGAAACTGTCGTGGAAATAAACTCTGTCTATTAGAGTGGGTTTTATTTTCATATTTTGACCTTCACGTAGAAAAAGTGAAGTTTGTTGCATTTATTATACAGACTAAAGGGTCATCCAGCTTATACAACTTTATACACTTAAGTAATAACTTAGTTATAGGTTAATATGAACCAGAGGTTCTAGTTATGTATTTTAGTATCAAAACCAATTTTCATACAACAGATTATCTAATAATTATCAGATCGACAGTGGTCTCTGACTTTTGCACAGTACTGTGTGTATGTATGTATATATATATATATCCTTCGTCTAAAGCAGGGATTCCCAAAGTGGTCTGTACAGACCCCCCGGGGGGGGGGTTGGCACCTTGCAACAAGGGGGAAGGGGTTTGGTACCTTGCAACATTTGATCAACATTGCATGCAATTGCACTCTACCATTTTGCAGTCATACTACTAGCATCATTAAGTTTCTGCTAAATATACAATAAATCGCTTAATTTAACCCTTTAACGCCGGAATTGTTTGTAGGGTTAAGTTATGAATGCGTGTATTTGAAAGGTTATCAATATGTATCGGTCGTCCTTTTAGGGTTAAAATTATGTAAAATTTTGTGAACTTTATATTGTACTTATTATTATTGCTGCTATTATTATTATTATTTTTTTTTTTTATCACTTGACACTGTCACTATTTTTATGTAATAAGTAAGGTAAACGCCATTAATTTTGCCCAAAAAGCCTCCACGCTTCCAAGTGTATATTCAGATGAGTGAATACTTAATGTCATGTCAAATATCTAAAAGTTGTTGAACTCAGTCACTTGCATTCTTTTCTGAATAAAGTTTTTTGAAATTTGAGAAACAGTCACTCCATTCCCATTCGCAGTAAAGGCGCTGAATGAGATGGTTAATATTTCCAAGTGTAATTTAATCTAACCTAACTTCTTGTAACCTCACCTAACCTGGACCAAAGTTGGAAAGTCGTGGATGAGAATGGCATAAATTGGGAAAAGACCGATTTGAAAATGCTAACTTTGATATTCTCACTCTCAACTTTCCCACTCTTGAGCACGGAATGAAATGGGAATGACTGAGTGGGGTGATACCATACGTTTTTGTACACGCTCGTTATCCCTTAAACTTAATAATACATAAAAGGCAATTTGTAGCTGAACGGAAAAGAAAACTCTCACTCAATTAATCCGACGTATCCTCGTGCACTGTTGACATTACCGACAGCTAGTTTATTCCTCCGGTAATTGAAACGGTCGCTTTTGAAACCCTTTCAAGGGAGAGAGAGAGAGAGAGAGAGAGAGAGAGAGAGAGAGGGGGGGAGAGAGAGAGAGAGAGAGAGAGAGAGAGAGAGAGAGAGAGAGAATCGTGAAAAATTAGTAAAGGGAGGAAAGCGATGGGATATATAAAAAAATGTATAAAGCTAAGCGAAACTTGGGTAGTTTCCTATTATCCCGGACCCCAGACTTTTTGCCAGATTTCGGACGCCACTTGCCAGATTGCCAAATTTCATTGCCCAAAATTTTTTTTTTAAATGTTAAGTAAGTAACTAACCTAACCCAACCCCTAGTTAGGTTAGGTTAGGTTAGTTACTTAATATTTAAAAAAAAAAATTGGCAATGAAATTTGGCAATCTGGCAAGTGGCGTACGAATCTGGTAAAAAGTCTGGGTCCGGGGTAAATGATTTTAAAGTGCACGCACGCTCGCGCGCACACACACACGCACACACATTCGCGCTTGCGTGTGCGCACCTCTGCATAAGCGAGATACCTATTATTTTAAGTCCATATATCTAAAAAAGTAATTAACCAAGCCTAATTTAACCTAATCTAACGTTAGTTCCATCAAACCAAGGAAGTCGTGATAAGTGCTTAGGGTACAATTGAAACTCGAAAAGGTTTTCTGTTAAATCACTAAATAGTGGGACACTGGCTAATCTAGCCTAACCTAACGAAACTAACTAACCTAATCAGGATCAACATAGCTTTTTTCTGATAGTAAAAATGCTTCTAGATTTTTATGATTTTTTTAATATTCCAAGGTGCAAAAAGTGTTACCTCACAAAACAAACTTACCCCACTACATTCGTGAACTATCACACACCCAGCATCACTTAGACCAGGGGTGGGGAAACCCTCGCCCGCGGGCGAAATTTCGCCCACGAGCTAATTTCAATTCTCCCGCTTAGGTATTTATTACACTGGTATGCATATTAAATTCTTTTGTCTGCTGTGAGGGTTTTTTCAACTCATATTATATAATTCGACCATGCTGAATTCGAAAATGACATTGGTTTTCCTCAACCAGGTCAGGTTTTTTCTCTATTGGCCATTTATTATAAGTCCAATTTTATCCCCAAATTTATTGATTTTTTTAGCTTAAACACTGTAGATACGAGTAATATTATAAGAACACTCGTGAAAAATGAAAACATTGTGTGAATAAATACTTTTATTCATACAATGAATATGGAAAAAAGTTTATTGAGGAACAAATGAAGTTTTTTTTGGCTTTCCGTCTGTGTTTTTCTTCGGGCACGTCTCGCTTCAAACACCAGCAATAGTCCGCCAGCATATTGATATCCCAGTTTCCCTGGTACCTCTCTTCCATTATTTTGATATCTTGGTGAAATCGTTCACCCTGTTCCTCACTATAATCCCCGCAATTTTCAGGAAAATAGTCCAAGTGGGACCACAAAAAGTGCATTTTTATGGACATGCGTGACCCATGAGCTTTGAAAGCTTCCATCAAGTTTTCGACAACGGACTCGTATTCTGGACTTCTACGCTTGCCAAGAAAATCAGTGACAACTGATTTGAATGCCTGCCAGGCATTCTTCTCAGTTGGAGTCATTGCGTTTTCGAACTGAGTATCCTTGATCAAAGTTCGAATTTGAGGACCATCAAAAACCCCAGCATTTGTTGGTGGTACAAGGGGCACTGAAACGACATTATGCGACCCAGGTTCAAAATTCTCTCTGGATGCCCATTCACGCTGTGCATAGTGCTTCTCATCCGCTCGGCTATCCCATTTGCAGAGGAAACATGGGTATTTCGTGTATCCCCCTTGCATTCCCAATACAAATGCCACAATCTGAAAAAAAATGAAAATATTTAAAGAATTTAGAGAATTTGTTCTATCAGATAAAAAAATCTATGTATTGGACTGTATCACTTATGTGGGGAAGTTAAGTGTTCTTATACGCTCTCAAATAACCTTTGGAAAAACAACATAGTCAATAGCAATAGTTTACTTATGATATTAGTATTACCTTCAAATCTCCACAGATCCTCCAGTTATGTTGGTCGTATACGAGAGCATCCAGTAAAATTTTCATGTTATCGTAGCTCTCAGTAAGTTGTACGGAATGTGCTACAGGGACTGATGCAACCCTCTTCCCAATGTTGAGAAGTACTGCTTTCAAACTTCGTTTAGACGAGTCTATAAATAGCCTCCATTCTGATGCGTTATATGGCAGGCCCAAGGATTCGATTAGCCCCTCAACATTGCAGCAGTACACTAAGGAAGAGGTATTTTCGTGCACTGCAAAAAACTTGCGGAATTCTTCCTCTCGTTTCCTATACCAGGAGAATGTTGTTCCCGGAGCCAGCAAGTTGTCCTCTCGAAGTCGTGAGCCCAAGATCTCGGCAGCTAATTTGGAAAGTCCTAAATCCCTGGTAAGATCATTAAGTTTGGCCTGGTTGAGAGGCCTCGGCTCATTTGAAGCGGTATTTTGAGGTATATACGACTGGGACTGGTCAATGGCATTGGTCATTGATTCATCATCAGAATCATCGAAGTCCAGGGTTTGAGGTGGGTCGGGTATTGGAATTCCAGGACCATGGGGTACAGGTCTCATAGCAGAAGGAATGTCAGGGTATACAACAATGTGTTTATTCTTCTTGTTAACTCCTGAAAATAGAAACACAGAAACATGGATATAAAACTTGCATATGAAATAGAAGAAGCATTCAGACAGTGGCGGCTCGTGAGGGAAGGCTGCGGTCTGTAAGATATGAAATAGGTCGATGGAGTCTGTATATTTTCTTTCTTTTTCATTCTTATTGTCCCTTCGGGGACAATATGAATGAAAAAGAAAGAAAATATACAATCATTGTATATGTAAATGTAACTTGTATAACAATATGTATGTGTAAATGTATTTTCTATAACAATATGTATATGTAAATGTATGATTACCATTATGGTGAATATTATGCTATATATGGTGAATATTACATTATGGTGAATATTATGTCAAGTTTCATACGAGGATTTCAAAATATTTAAGAAAAATAAATTTATAAGCCCACCTTGGAGGTTTGTCATGCAGAAATAGCAATCTGTCACGTGATCCTTTCCTTCTCTCCAAATCATGGGAATTCCAAAAGGCAAAGATTTCGCTCTGCCTTTGCTCCATCTTCTCAAATTTTCAATGCACGTCTTGCAGCACATATGAGGGGCAAAATTTTTGTCCTGGTCCCCTAGCTTAATTCCAAAGTATGCTCTATACATTGTCTTCACAAATTTAGTTATTTGGGACTGGTTATTTGGCATGGTAACCGTCCCACATATGTAGCAGAATCTATTGGGATCATTTTTACACGCTCTATTCATTATGAAATATTTTATCTATATGCCTGAAAAGTAAAAAAAGATATTATACAAGTGAAACAAGTGATGATAGATGTTACTGTTCCAATTCCGCTTTGACAAAATCACGAAAAATTCTATTTTACGTACGAGGCCATAGCCGGATAACCTGAGCTGATTGAGAAAAACGGATTGCAGATTCGAAATCAGCAGGAAAAACTCTATAAGAATCACTTACAAAACCCTTGACAGCAAAATTGATGCATACCAGTGTTATTTACTAACAATTATTTATTTACAGCCCAGCAAATAGCTTTTTAAAATACATCTTATATAGTACAGCGTGTCCCAAAGAAATGTATACCCACTTTGTTCGATAATACCAGCTATGAGGATAATAAATATATTACTTTTTATATGTTTATTAATAAAGAATTTTCTCCTGAATCTAAATATGTAATTATTTTTATTAAAAATTGAAAAACAAAAACGTTACAGATGTTTAAATTATAATTATTATTTTCGAGACTTCATGTGCGATATTTTCTAATATTTTTGCACGTATACGAGATAAGTTTGAAACCGACGGCACTGTGCAAAACTTACAAAAACAACGTTCTGGAAGACGTCGAACATCTTAGATAAAGTGTCATTTAACCATGGAATTTGTAAATTTTTTGAATTAACTAATAATTACAACATTTATGCTTCAATATCAACACTAAACATAAGTATCTCAAAACAGTCGGTTAAAATATTAGAAAATATCGCACATGAAGTCTCGAAAATAATAATTATAATTTAAACATCTAACTTTTTTGTTCTTCAATTTTTAATAAAAATAATTACATATTTAGATTCAGGAGAAAATTCTTTATTAAAAAACATATAAAAAGTAATATATTTATTATCCTCATAGCTGGTATTATCGAACAAAGTGGGTATACATTTCTTTGGGACACGCTATATAAGCTTAAAATTTGCCAGACGCCCGCGGAGGTGTTTATGTTATCGATTTTCGCCCTTGGTACTGAAAAGTTTCCCCACCCCTGACTTAGACCGAGTTGTCCACGGACACACTTTACCTCTTTCCAGAGATAAGGATTTTTTTTGTTTTTCCTTTTTAATCATTTATTTATTCTTGCTTTTTCGCCATTTTCACTTTAAACTCTTTTTTTCAATTGATAACTTTGCCCCTTTTCTCACAACACTTTTGAAAACTGTCACCAGATATAAATTTCAAACGAAACTCCAAACCTTTCCAGTTTATATCGAACGCATTTCATTTAACAAATACATAATTGAAATAATATGAATAATGAAAAAGAAAAGTAACAAAAGTAATGAATAATGAAAGTACGAAGATAGTAACAAACTTTCGTGAAATGTGAATTTAATGTTCATATCGAGTCGAAATAGACACGAGTGATTTTTATGGGAAATTCAAATGCATAAATTTAACTTGGTAAAATCATCCAGCATCGACTTCACTGAGAATAATGGCGACCCGCATGGAATGAAATTGGAATAAAATTGGTCCATATGCAGAATTAAATCTGAATAAAACCGGCATATGCACAGAATTAAATCTGAATAAAACCGGCATATTCACAGAATTAAAGCTGAATAAAACCGCCACATGCACAGAATTAGGATATGCATAGAATAAATCTGAATTCAAAATCCGTCATGGCAGGCTTACTGACCGTAAAACACACATTAAAATTACAGTATGTAACATAGCTTTAAAAAATTCACAATACTGGAGGCAAATTAATAATGCCTTACAACTATGCAATCATTAGAATGGTACCTTGGCAATTTAGTGTATTTTACTCCTAATTATGTATACGCTGAAAAACCGAGGTCCTAATATTTACGTATAATAAACTTGTTTAAACCGAAGGAAACGGTGTATCATCACTTTCATAAAAATTTGCACACTGCTTACGAATTACAAATTTTAAAAATATGCAGTAATTAAAATAGTACTTTTATAATATAAAGTACTTTCATTAAGGTTTAAAGATAAGTACGACGAAAATGACGAAAATGTTATAATATAGTTCAATTCGACTTTCGGTCGGTGAACGATAAAATAGGCATAATTTTGGTTTTGCTTCCGCCCGAATTGTTCATTGTGACGAAGGTCAATCTTGTCACTCCACCTTAGACCTACAGTTTAACGTGGAATCCGAACCACGCCCCACCAGCAGTGCAGCGTCTTAACCACTAGGCTATGCACAGAATTAAATCTGAATAAAACTGACCTGCATAAACCTAATTCAGGGTAACAAAAATAATGTGTGTGTGTATATATATATATATATATATATATATATATTATATATATATAATAATATATATATATATTACGATCGAAGTGCATCCTTTCTTGCTTAAGAACTAAACGAACTATGCCCAAGTTAGTTCATTATTAATAATGGGTTAGATTCAGTTTCATGGCACGGTTCAGGCAAGTTTGGTAGGATAAAAAACAAGTTACTATCTATAGGAAAGATGCTATTAACGAGTTAATTCACAAATATACCCGACTGTATGAGACTAAAATGGTGTAGATCCTAATATAATCTTCAGGATATCTGAAAATAGTAATAAAATAGGCAAAAGTAAAAATGAACACATACTATTATTGAAAATCGACTCGGTTAAAATAAAAATTTCCAACATCCAACCAGCCTACATCAGTTTGCATGAGATTTGATGTCAGTATTAATCAAATTTGATTTACTTCATGTAAATCACTGTCACTATATGACTGTGATGTAAATTGTGATTATTGTTTTAAACTAATTATGTAAACGAGAGATGCATACCCAGTTGTATACGTGAAAATATCTTGTTTTAAACAGCTTCTAAATATCAAATAATTCATCTATCAGTAATGCTATAAACGTGTAAAAGCAGGAACATCTATCGACAAACTACATACATTCGTGACTCTTGGGCAAAAAACAAACAAAAATACAAAAACAACAAATAAAAATGTAATGTACAAAAAAAAAAAAAAATCCGACCACAATTTATCTCCAGCGAATCATGGAGAGCAAAAAATATTGAACCGAATCTGCGTGAATCGCTATAGCTGGTGACGCTTTATCCCAAAGGACGAATAAATCCATCTCTTTCGCAAAAATACACTTCATTCCAAATCCTTCGGGACGCCATTTCGACCTTGTTTACTTCAGATCGAATTTTGCTTTTGAATGTGACCGTGAACGCAAGCTATTTTCGAGACTCGGGAACGTTGGTTTTTTAGTGTGGTTACATCGCGGTTTTCTTAACATCCTTTAAAGAACGTAATGTGTTAATGGTTTTTATCCGTGTAATAATCAAAGAGAGGCGATTTAAAAAGAGCAGTATTAACTTCCTATTCAGTCTTCCTTTGTAATTAGAAAATGAGAAAATGTGGCATAATGCAGGAAAATTCATTACAGTAATTCACGACTTGAAGATTAATTATGTTACAGCATTAATAATGATAATAAAAAAAACATTAAAAATAGTTTCCATTTATTGCAAATCACTTGGTTGGTTATTTATCGAGTCATCAAGCAGCATTACAGAACTATATACAGAACTACAGACTAACAAACACCTACAGTAAGATCCACCCTAAGTTAGCCTGTACTCTACTACAGTGGTAGTAGAGTACGGGTACAGGCAAAGTACAGGTACAGGTCCGATAATAAGGTAATATATTTTATAACTGAATAGTTACTTAAAAAATTCAAAATTCAAACTAAAATGCTAAAATTTCGACATCGGGAGGAGGAGGAGGAGGAGGAGGAGTTGGGGGGTGGGTTGAGTTATAAAAGGGAAACAAATTTAAAAGACAATTTCTATACCATGTGAACCTCAAATTAATAATCAGAATTAATTAGCCAAAGAACAGTAATTGCTCACTCCCAATTATTTTCATTAAGCAATCAAAAGGTTGCGAATAAATAATGATAAAAAAGATTCGCTAGAGGTTAGCTCGGAATAAGATGCGTGAAAAGATGCGAATGTACAAAATTCTCTCACGTTCATACAAACATGCGGATCGAGAGCGCCTGTTTCGAATTAAATATTCGCGAAGATTCGATAAAGCTTCGTTTTGTTTTTTGTCGTCAAAATATGAACACAAAATTTTTTGTTTTTAACATTTATTATGCATAAAATTTTTGTTAATTCAAAAAAATGCGTTGTCTCGGTTCATATTTCAAAACATGCACTTTCTCTGACCTGTATACAACCTACGACGCAATTTCAACCAAGGAAAATTTCTAAAAATGCAAAATAAAAAGAAAAATTCAGATCAGAAATATTTTATATCTATTTCAAATAAAAAATAATAATTGGACGAACAAACAGACACATGATTCTGTATGCAGTTTCTTCAAACTTCCCTAATATATATATATATATATTAGGGAAGTTTGAAGAAACTGCATACAGAATCATGTGTCTGTTTGTTCGTCCAATTATTATTTTTTATTCGCCTCATTTTTCATTATTTCGTTATCTCTCCTCCTCGTGTGCAGAAACGTTCCTTAATACTTATGTCGTTTCTATTCATATATATATATATATATATATATATGCAAATAACTGCAATGACCGCGCAGTATATAAATGAATAGAAACGACATAAGTATTAAGGAACGTTTCTGCACACGAGGAGGAGAGATAACGAAATAATGAAAAATGAGGCGAACCGCCTCATTTTTCATTATTTCGTTATCTCTCCTCCTCGTGTGCAGAAACGTTCCTTAATACTTATGTCGTTTCTATTCATATATATATATATATTAGGGATGTACCAAACTATTCGGCCAAATACCAACTATTAGTTATTAGGCGTCAGTGTAAAAAAATTACTAGAATTATTGTCTAATTCCGATAAGAACACAAATACAAAAGAGTTGAAATTTTATATTTGCCCATTTTCTCCCACATGCGTGGGATCGGGGGTGAGGGTTAACTGCCGATTTTGTTGAAAAAATCTACTTGCCTTAAATTTCAATTATTAGGTTTTGTTTTTGCGGTAATTATTCTTATTGCCTGTTTATTTTATTGTAAGGTTATTACTTATCAGTATCACTATACAAAGTTGAATTTGTTTGTAATTATTCTTCGAAATGAAAAAAATACATTTTAAGTTCTATTTCGCAAATCACGTTATTTACCCTCATTATCAAATACTTGGTATTCGGTTAAAAAGATATTAAAACTATTCGGACGAATACCGAATGTAGCCTATTCATTTTTTACCGATACCGAATACCAAATATTCAGTACAACCCTAATATATTCAGGGTTGGATGTCTTCAAGGATTTCATACATAGAAATAATCTTAATAATACTAAATAACTTTCAATGATATTACTGAAGTGTATGGGATACTTTTCAAAGCAAATATACAAGGACAGGAATGACCTTAGGCTAGAACAGGAAGACCTTACGCCCTAGCCCCAGTCAGCGCCATTTCGGTAAAGATGGAATACAGCAATGAAGAAAAAGTGTATCTTGTATCGTTAACTATTTCTTATAATAATTGTGAGGAAAGTTTGTGTTTATTTCAACAAAAATATAATAAACCACCACCAAATGCAACCACTCTTCAATACTGGAAGCTCAAACTTTTGGAAACAGGGAGCCTAGTAAAAGCTCGTCCAAGAAGCGGAATGCCAGTAACGGCGAAAGGAGACAACAACAACAAATAAAATGTCCTCGCCACTTTTCGAGTCGATCCAACAACTTCAACGAGAAAAGTCGCACAGGGGAACTGGGTATTTCCAAATTTTCCATAGCAAAAATACTAAAATCACAGGGGTACCACGATTACAAACCCATTTACTCTCAGCTCATATACGACAATGATTTTGAAAGACGGTTGCAGTTTGCTGAAACAATGAGACAAAAGTTGAACTGTGATCCAGATTTCCTTGGAAATATCAAATTTTCAGATGAGTGTGTTTTCGGTTTAACGAGTAAAGGAAACAAACGCAACGTTCACTACTGGGCGAAAAAATCTTAAAATACGATTGGGTAAACCCGTTAAAACGGCTACAGTAACAGTTTGGGCGTGCATTGGTTATTTAGGACTCGTTTCCTTTGACCTACCGAGAGATCAAGAGAGACAAAGTTTTGACACAGTTTACTAATGGCGTTGGCAGGAATTGGCTTTATGAACATGATGGAGCTCCGCCACATTACTCTGCAGCTGCCCGTGAGATTCTGGATATGAACCTTGAAGGAAGATGGCTCGGGCGGCGAAGTCAAGTCCCATCGAGTTGCCAGCCAGATCATCTGATTTAACCCCATGTGATTTCTGGTTTTGGGCTTATTTGCGTGACAAACTCTACACTCCTGATTTCATCTATCCAAATGTGAATACCTTTGGCCGCAGAATAGATGAAGAACCGAAAAGGATCTCACTCGATATATTCAGAAGAACAATGAACAGTTTCACAGAGAACTCTGAAGATTAAATTACAATTTAATAAAATATTTGTATGAATAAAATTCTTAGAGACTTTTCGTTTGATTTGTTTCATCATTTGAACAGTTATCTCTATAATGTTGTTAACTAAATAGTTGTATGTATAAAATCCTTAAAGACTTTTCCCCCACCCCGTATATATGAAAAACGATGGGACCCAATGGTATGATATACTTATGGGATTACTTTATTATTTGAGGTGGCTGTTAAAGAGAGTGCAGTAGCATTTTGTTTATTTTATGGAGAAAAAATATTAACCTCACATGACCCTATTTAGCTATATATTTGGCCAACCTTCACTCAAATTTTATTATGATTATTATTATTTATGTCTTAAAATAGGAGCTTAATCTTGAAATAAGAGACGCCATTAAAAACTTTTCGAACTTCACATCTAAAGCTATTCATTGTCTAATATATGGGAGCAGTTTCACCCACTCTCTCAAAGTTAGGCACTTAAAGTATATATATACTGTATATATATATATATATATATATATATATATATATATATATATATATATGTTTTATATTTGACAAAATAGATCATATTAGGTCAGACCTTGTATCTGTCTATCATGATTTTCATGATTCAGAAGAAATAGAACATGCGAGGGTACAATTAAACACCCTGTTCAGTGCTACCCTCCCAACTCGTAGAGGTAATTCTAGAAACGAGAACACCCTGAAAGACATTATAAATAAAGTGTCGACCCTCCGGGATAATGAAAACAATATTACCTTTTACGTTACTAACTTCCATAGAATATCGGTAATCTCTATGGGTGACGTAGACGTCTCGGTGCTCCTCAAACAGTATAATGAGGTACAAAAGTCGATAGTTGAACTGAAACACCAACACGTGGTGTCAAATCAGAAAAACGCGATTTCGCTAGAACAATTCCGGTCAGAGTTAGATGCGTTGAAAGAGACGCTCCACTCAAAGCCCAGTTACTCGGAAGTAGTTCAGCAAGCCAGATCTCCAAGAAGCGCGTCGGGCAGCGAGGGAAACGAAATCCCCGCCTCCAACTCCCCCCCTGAAGGTGAGGTGGAAACGCAGCATGCAGGGGTAGCGGTCAACCCCCCTCCCGTTCAGGAAAGGACCCCTGCTTCCGATTTCACAATGAGGAACAGGGACGGTCCAATGCCGAGAGACGAGGCATCATTGCCCTCTTCCCTGCCTCCCACTGCAGAGGAGAGGTGTTCGATTACGCCTCGCTCGGGGTGCGCAGTTCCCCCGCCTCCCACCGAAGGAGAGGCACGCGCGGCCGTCAGGTTATAAACACCGCTAACAGACCCTCGCCAAGCCACAGAGTAAGGGAGGGGCCTCCTATCCCCCAAAGGTTGTGCCACCCATCCCCCAGGCAGGCGAACCCTGCCTCAGGGAGATCGAGGGAGCAGGACGGGTGGGTAACTGTTAACAGGCGCCCTTCCCGAAGGTTTCCTCAACCTGTCTCCGCGGCGAGGCCACCGATGGGGAATCTCACCCTCTTTGTGTCGCGAATTCAGCTCTCGAACGAGGCAAGCGATATTCGACAAATGATGGAAGAAGTCATTGGTGAACACAGTATAGTGATAGTTAATAAACTAAACACGAAATCTCCGTATTATAACTCATTTAAAGTAATAATTGAAGGTGTAAATGCGCATTTCAACCCGTATAATACAGGGTGTCCCATAATTAACTATTTCAATGAAATCGGACAAATTTTTTAAAAACACACTTTTATTTATGTTTATCATGTTTAATATGTGTTAAAAATGTATAAATTTCTAAATTTTTTTCATAATTTTATTTTCATAATTTTTTCATAGTTTTATTTTCATTCTCTTTCAGAACCCTATTAATAATGAATACACAAGAACGCATCTTTGTTGTAACATCCCGTATCAAAGGAATGCAATGTAATGAAATCAGAAAAATTTACAAGAAGATTCCACAGAACCGGTCCTACAGACAAAGCGATTCGTGAACTTGTGAACAAATTTAAAAGAACTGGATCCGTACACGACGAGGTGGGAAGAGGACACCCAAGGACAGCACGTAACAGTACCGAACAGGTACGACAATTGTTTGAGGATGAACCAACAACTTCGGTTAGGGAGGCCGGTCGAAGACTCAACATATCCAAGACAACAGTTCATAGAATCTTGCGTTCGACACTGATGAAAAAGGCTTATCACATTCAAGTACTGCATGCCCTAAATGAAGAGGATTATCCAAATCGAGCAGCAAGGTGTGCAGAAATTGTGGATCAAATCGAAAATGAAAGTTTATTGGATAACATCTTATTCAGTGATGAGGCGACTTTCCACACGTGTGGTAAAGTCATTCGACACAACTGTCGTATCTGGTCCAATGAAAGACCGTCTGAAGTCATAGAATGGCAAAGAGACTCTCCAAAAGTTAACGTGTGGCTTGGAATGACCAAATCCAAAATTTATGGCCCATTCTTCTTTGCGGAGGCAACTGTAACAGGTACCGTCTACCTTGATATGCTTCAGCAGTTTCTCGAACCACAGCTTCTTGATGATGGCATTCTTGATAATGTTGTGTTTCAACAAGATAGAGCACCATGTCATTATGCTCTAATTGTTCGAGAATACCTCAACAGACGCCTTCCGAATCGGTGGATTGGACGTGGAGGACCTCGACCTTGGCCTCCGCGTTCTCCGGATTTGACACCCCTGGATTTCTTTGCATGGGGTTTCATAAAAACAAAGGTTTATCGCCAAAAGATCAATAGTTTAGCTGAACTTAAAGAACGTATCCAGTTGGCAGTGCGGGAGATAACACCTGAAATGCTTCAAAATGTGTTTCGCAGCGCTGAGGATAGATTTGAAATTTGCAGAGATACAGACGGTGCACATGTTGAAACTTCTCAATAAAGTTTTGACTTATGATTTATAAATCTATTTGTTTTTGTATCATAATTTAGTAATAAACACAAAATTATGTCAGTTTTTATTAAATTTGTCCGATTTCATTGAAATAGATAGTTAATTATGGGACACCCTGTATGAGTCAATGGCCAGACGGTATTATTGTTAAGGAGTTTATTCACTTTTCCAGGAGATTTGATAACAGGCAAAATAATAATAATAATAATAATAATAATAATAATAATAATAGGCGCCCTAACGGTAATGCCTGAAAGTTGTACTGTGTATAATAATAATAATCTTACTAATAATAAATTCTCTATCAGTCATGGCGGATAACTTGTTGAAAATAGTCTCATATAAGGTAAGGTCAGTGAGGAATTCAACTGTAGATGTTCATAAAATCTGCGACAGTGCAGATTTGATACTCCTGCAGGAGCACTGGCTACCTAAGCAAGAGCTAAAATTCCTCTCTACCATCCATGATGACTTTATGTACCATGCATCATCAGCAGTAGACTTGTCAGATGAATTAATGTACGGTAGGCCTTTTGGTGATGTTGCTTTCTTATTAAGGAAAAATTTGTCAAAGCATATAAAATTTTTAACAAGCGATAATGTAAGGCTGTTAGGCATTGAATTACAAGTGAACAATGATTGCATATTAATTGTAAACTCTATTTACCATACAACAACGGCAGTAATCTAGACGAATACATTGATTTGCTGTACAAAATTAAGTCATTATCAGATAACCCAAATATTCTCACTGTATAATAATGGGGGACTTTAATGCACATGTGAACTCGGAATTCTTTGTAGAATTGGGTAACATGTGCGAGTCGGCCAATTTAAGTATAAGTGATGTAGATGTATTAGGGGTAGCCAGTGGTAATTTTACATACGTTAGTGATATGAGTGGTACTACCAGGTGGATTGATCATTGTCTCACTAGTAACACTCTAAAGGATCGAATTGTTAGAGTTCATATTCTGCATGATTTCCTTCTTTCTGATCATAGACCATTAGAAATATTAATTAACGTTACCCATTTATGCGGAACACGACTTAACAAGAACTCAATAGGTAAGAATAATCGCGTCGATTGGTTCAATATTAATATGCAGCAGAGAATAGAATACAAAGACAGAACAAGTGACCGCTTTAATAATTTATAAATTTTGCACCTTCCCTGTAATAATCCTTGCTCAGATGATTCTCACTGTAAACTCATAGATAGGTATTATAGTAAGATAATATCCCTGTTAAGAGAAGCAGGAAGCTCCCTGATTAAATCTTACAACTATCATACTAAGATTATTCCTGGATGGAATGATTTTATTGCCCCCTGAAGAGGGAATCGAAAGACGCCTATGATTTGTGGTGCTTTCATGGTAGACCCAGATTAGGACCAGTATACATGAATATGTGTAGAAGTAGGAGTCAGTATAAGGCGGCCATAAGGCGATGTAAACAAGAAGAAGAGTCTATTCGAGCATCAAAAGCCTGTGAAGCTCGCATAAATAACGATAATAACAAATTTTGGAAATTTGTTAAGAATCAAACGGGTGTCAAAAATGTCCTCCCTCCGACAATCGATGGGGTGTCGAGGGAGGATGAAATTGCAAAGCTGTGGAAAAACCACTATTCTAACATTCTTAACAGTGTGAGTAGGGATAATCTTAAGATAGATTGCAGCGAAACGATTGTGGGAGGGACGAGGGAAAATACTTTGATATCATTTTCTGAAGTAAAGAGGTTAATTAAAGAGTTAAAGACAGGTTCTGCGTCAGGGGTAGATGACTTATCGAATGAGCACTTAAAATATGCAAATGACGTAGTATGTCTGCATATATCATTGCTCCTATCAGCCATGCTTGCTCATAGCTATATCCCTGCAGAGTTCATGAGGGTATATATCTTGCCCCTGGTCAAAAATAAGTACGGAGACATTCTGTCCAGCAATAATTACAGGCCTATTGCTGTCGCTTTCTGCTTCTCGAAACTACTGGAAAAACTCTTGTTACTCCGATTAAATGATTTCCTATGGACATCTAATCAGTTTGGCTTTGAAAGGTCCCACTCAACTGACCTGTGTATCTATGTACTTAAAGAAACAATATATAAATACATTGACAGTAATTCAACTATTTATAGCTGTTTCCTAGATATAAGTAAGGTATATGATAGGGTGAACCACAATATTTTATTTGCAAAACTAGAAGACAGGAAGGTTCCCATGTACATATTAAATTTATTGAAATTTTGGTATTCCCACCAATCTTTCACTGTTAGGTGGGGCAATGTACTATCCGAGTGTTTTGGCTCCTCTTGCGGGGTGAGACAAGGCTCTCCCCTATGCTGTTTAATGTGTATATTGACGGATTAATTGCTTCACTTAATGAGGCAACAGTGAGATGTTGTATAGATAACACAAGGATAAATAACTTAGTTTATGCCGATGATATGGTGTTAATAAGTCCCTCTGTTAAAGGTCTGGATCGGCTACTAAACGTCTGCGAAGTGTATTCGCAGAAACATGATATTCTTTTTAATGTTACAAAAAGTAAGGTTATGCAGTTTCATCCTAAAAGCTGTAATCAGCCAGCTGATATAAGGTTTAAAATGAATGAAGTAATTGAGGAAGTTCAAGAGTTTAAGTATTTGGGTCAAACTATTACCAGCTCCTTGAGTGATGACTCGGATATAAGAAAATCTCGAAGCCTGTGTGCTAACGCGAATATGACCATAAGGAACTTTCGATTCTGTACAAGTGAAGCTAAAGACACTCTCTTTCGTACTTTCTGCAGTAATATATACAGACAGCAACTGTGGGTGAATTATAAAAAAGGTTCTGGCAGAACCCTAAATTTGCTGTACAACAGGTCTTTTAGAATCTTACATAAATTACCCCCGAGATGCTCAGCTTCGCAAATGTTTGCTACCCGCAATGTCCCGAGCTTCCCGGAGGTAACAAGACGTGCTCAACACAGTCTAATGCAAAGAATTAAAAAATCAACCAACGCGATCATCCAAGCTATCCATGAGTCCTGCCATTTTTCCTCTAAGCTATGGACTTCTTGGTATTAAAACGTGTCTGTAGCTCCACTTAACTTCGACATTGCAGTACTATTTCTAATCAATTGTATATATTTCTATCCTTAGTATATGAACTGTCATTGTATTAATAATATTTGTCATATGGACTATAGTCTGCCAATAAACATTTTCATTTTCATTATATATATACACAATAATAATAATAATTTGTGTGTGCGTGTGTGCGTGTGCGAATTGGCAACTGGGCACAAGCGAAGTCGAGTGTATAATAAATTCACGGATGTAGCGTGGTCATTTTTTGTAAGGTAACACTTTTGATACCTCGGAACATTGACAACGTACATAAAAAAAATCTATAAACTTTTCTGTCAGAAAAAATATATGTTAGTACTAAGGTTAGGTTAAGTTAGTTAAAATTTAGTTAGGTTAAGCTACATTACCTCAGTACATTACCGAGTACCTCATTGTTTAATGACCCAGCAAAATCACACTTCCAGCACTTTAACTGCATCCGAAACACTTATCACCTTTCTCGGTTCGATGGCACTAAGATGAGGTAAGGTTAAATTAAGTTTGGTTAATTAGTTTTTTTTAGATATATAGACTTTTAAGAAGTCGGTATCTCGATTATGCCGAGATGCTCACAGTGTGTGTGTGTGTGTGTGTGTGTTGAAATTTTTTCGAGCAAAAGAGAGAATAATTTATGACTGACGTAACATTAATCTGAAAACTTCTAAATGAATATTATAAATAAAATCCATTCGTGTAACGTTTTTGCACAGAATATTATAATTGTACCCGCATGTTTGGAGAGTGGAATGGATAATACGTTCAGTGGGGTAGATGTTGGATATGGGACTAAGTCACCTCTCCGTTATGGAGAAAAATGCGTTGTAACAAATATAATTAATATAAATTAATATATATGAATATATGTAATGAACAAGGTCAATGAATTGCTGAAGAAGTTCCCTAAAATTACTGTAAGATGGTTGGTGAACAGAAAGTTTTTCTGTATTTACAGTTAAAGGTACTACAGTATTTTATTTTATCGGACAAAAAAAGAAACCGTTTTAATTCTGCTTCGGTCCCGAGCTCCAGTAAAGGATTACTTGAATCTACGTTTGAAAACATTTCGTAACGAAAATGGAAAAAACTTTGCGATAAAAATAAGTACAAAAAATGGTAAAAATATTCCGACTTCAATGAAGAATAATATTTATTGTAGACTTCCAAAATAACTGTATATATTGGAATAAAAGTTCAAAGTTAGCTACTTTTGAAGACAACTGTATGGTTTCGGAAAAAAGTTCGTCAAGAATATTTCTAAAAAGCATAGAAAATTACTAATTGCTAATGTTCTATTTTCTTTGCATATTTGATTATTTTTCATGACACTAAGTTTTGTTTCTTGGCGAACTTTTTTCCCAAAACTGTACATCTTTCTTTTTATAATAACAAGCAGAGCCTTCGGCTCCCTGCCCTACGGCCCTACGTTGCATAACCACCCTCCCCCATTACCCCTACCCCCCTTTTCTGTTAAAAATAGCTGGAAGTTTGTGTAACACACAGTTTTCATATTTTTTATATTTTAAGTAAAGTTGAAAGGGAAATGGAAGAAAATGCGGCTGGTTTTTTTAATAGTCAAGGATAGGGTTCAAATATCTTTAATAATTTATTAAATGCAATGGTATATTTCACATTCGGTAGCGTTGTAGTTACAATTTTACTACTTAATATAAAATATTTTATAAGTGCAAATTATTTCAGTGCCATCACGATGAACTATCAAATTATTGGGTTTTGATTTTCTGTCACGGGATTGTTTTAATTAATATATAATTATCATATATACACTATAAATACTGTACTTTGGTATCATTTTAAGACTAAAGGAGAGACACGGCAGAGGAATATGTCAAGCACGTCGAAATAGCGACGTATTACTTATTTAATAATTGTATTTATTTAATAATTAATAATAATTAATTAAAATTGTGAAACTGTAATTCTCTGCTCAAATTCCGTAGAGTTTCTAATGAGAGAAATCCCTCGAAATCAAATCTTCAAATTGGCACCTTTTGGATGGCGTTGCCATTCTTTATCATGCAATATAACAAAGCCTAAATAACATGAACGTAAGTCTGTGAAATAGTATTTTTAAAATTCAAATACCAAACAAAAACCAAAGAGAACAAAAGGTTCGTGGCAAAATAAAGCTAAATTCCTCTACATAGACCGCCTGAAGCTCACATATTTAATTTTGTATAATTAGACCCCGAGCTTTTGTTACAGTTGCTTGAAGAAAACAATATTCGAGGATACACAATTATTAGGATAACCAGCGTATACACCTTCTCTTCTCACTCGGTAGCAACGTATAGAAAAAAGCGAATCTGGCGACGTATACAAAGAAGGTAGATCAAAGAGAAGGGTATGTAACAAGTATTAGTATGGCGAAGAGTAAATATTTTCGAAGTTATTTAACTTCCTTCATAATAGCGAAGAGAGGACCGACAGTTTTACGTGGGATTCGAACCACGGGTCACCACATCATCTTGACTCGGAGGACGGTCACCCATCTAGCTACTATCCAGACCCACTGTCGCTTAACTTTGCTGATAAACGGGACGCATACATATTTCGATGACGGGATATTCTAGTGACAAACCTAACCTAACTTAATCTAACCCAAAACATTTGTTGATTAAACACCACGTATAGAGAGTAACTTTGGACCCATACCGCGGGGCAAAAAGGCGAATGAAAATTTGTTTATAGTGGCGAGATATGATGAAAAAATGTGAATTGGACGAAGTAAAAAGGAATTTTGATCAGGTAGATCGGGAAATTAACTATATTTAACAAAATTCCCTCAAGTATTAGAAATTTTCCCTAAATTTAAATTACCTTTTAATTCACAGTCAATCATTTTTAACTTTCTTAATTTCTCTAAGAAATTCATTATTTTACTTTAATTAATGTAATTAACCAATTAATAAAGGAGAAGAGTCGCTACTTTATCCTTTAATAATTGTGTATACAGGGTGCGCCAAAATGACGTACAAATATTAAAATGGCTGCCATTTTTTAACTAATGAATATTTTCTCTCTATTTTCGGGTGATATAACGAAGATATCAAACGATTTTGTTGACCAAAATTCTGATCATATCGGTCAATTTTCTGTCCCACAGCGGACAATGATCGTAGAGGCATATTTTGTCACGAGAATTCCCAATTACAAAACCATCAAACGTATTATGAAGGAGTTCAGACATACGGGGAGTGTTAATGGTATCATTGGATCATTCTTCTTCGAAAATGAAGCGGGAGGAAATATCACTGTCAACACAGAAAGATACGTGCACATGTTGAGAAGGAAATTTCTTTCGGCATTGAGGAGGAAGTGAGGTGTGAACATGAATACAGTCATCTTTCAACAAGATGGTGCGCCTCCACACACATGAAACAATGCTTTGGAATTCCTGAGACAACACTTCCTTGAAGCTCAATTGAGCTCGCGACGTACTGACAATCCATGGCCACCAAACTTCCCTGATTTGTCACCCCCGACTTTTCTCTGAGGACATCTCAGACCGAAAGTCTATGAGAACAGTCCTCAGACACTGGACGAGCTGAGGATCAACATAAGAAGGGAGATAAGACGCATCCCAGCACAGATTCTTGGCAGTGTTTGAGAAATTCAATGTCCGCGTCGCCTCTATCATCCTCTATCATCCGGGGTGCTTGGATCGATCACGTCATGACAATTGCCGCCCTCTTCATCATGGGAATGAAGTGGTTTTTGTTGGAAACAAAACATTGACCGTTTTTCCTTTATTTAAACCAATAATGAACAGAATACTCAAAAATAAACATTTGATAGGCAAACTATCCATCACGATTCGAGCCAGGAACCTCTGAATCAAAGTCGAAGGCACTGACCATTAAGCTATAATAGGATAAAATTTATACAACTAGCGCTGTTGTTTCCCTTGGGTGAAAATATTCGCCAAATTGTATGAGTCTTTTTACTGTAGTAACTTAATGGTCATTGCCCACGACTCCGAGTTCGAATGCTGATGGGATTATATATAAATATATATATATATATATATATGTTAAACACAGACCGTGCATGGCACAAGGAACTCTTCTGGGAAAATTAAATCCACTATAGTCCGAATAAGTAATGGTAAATGACAAATACCATAGTTTTTTTCCTTTTTCATGATTTTAGCCCGACGTGGGCAACGGGTCTCTCGCAAAGAGATTCCATAAATATAGCTTCCCTCACCAGCTATCTGCAAAGCAGACAGGATCCAGCTTTGGGACGTGGATCTAGGGTTTAAAGCAAGCCTAGATCCCTACACTCAGAACCTCTATATAAGTAAAAGACTCGTTGCATTCACGTCGTGTTGAATAAATCAAAGAAAAAGGGGGTAACTATTGTATTTTTAGCCAAAAAAAACAAAACTTAAACCTCAACCGGGACATTGAGCGTCCACTTTTCAAGGCACGAAACACGTCCGTTTAGTATACACAAACTCAGAATGGTTCCCTGAGAACATTATATGTTAAACACAGACCGTGCATGGCACAAGGAACTCTTCTGGGAAAATTAAATCCACTATAGTCCGAATAAGTAATGGTAAATGACAAATACCATAGTTTTTTTTTTTTCATGATTTTAGCCCGACGTGGGCAACGGGTCTCTCGCAAAGAGATTCCATAAATATAGCTTCCCTCACCAGCTATCTGCAAAGCAGACAGGATCCTGCTTTGGGACGTGGATCTAGGGTTTAAAGCAAGCCTAGATCCCTACACTCAGAACCTCTATATAAGTAAAAGACTCGTTGCATTCACGTCGTGTTGAATAAATCAAAGAAAAAGGGGTAACTATTGTATTTTTAGCCAAAAAAACCAAAACTTAAACCTCAACCGGGACATTGAGCGTCCACTTTTCAAGGCACGAAACACGTCCGTTTAGTATACACAAACTCAGAATGGTTCCCTGAGAACATTATATGTTAAACACAGACCGTGCATGGCACAAGGAACTCTTCTGGGAAAATTAAATCCACTATAGTCCGAATAAGTAATGGTAAATGACAAATACCATAGTTTTTTTCCTTTTTCATGATTTTAGCCCGACGTGGGCAACGGGTCTCTCGCAAAGAGATTCCATAAATATAGCTTCCCTCACCAGCTATCTGCAAAGCAGACAGGATCCAGCTTTGGGACGTGGATCTAGGGTTTAAAGCAAGCCTAGATCCCTACACTCAGAACCTCTATATAAGTAAAAGACTCGTTGCATTCACGTCGTGTTGAATAAATCAAAGAAAAAGGGGGTAACTATTGTATTTTTAGCCAAAAAAACCAAAACTTAAACCTCAACCGGGACATTGAGCGTCCACTTTTCAAGGCACGAAACACGTCCGTTTAGTATACACAAACTCAGAATGGTTCCCTGAGAACATTATATGTTAAACACAGACCGTGCATGGCACAAGGAACTCTTCTGGGAAAATTAAATCCACTATAGTCCGAATAAGTAATGGTAAATGACAAATACCATAGTTTTTTTCCTTTTTCATGATTTTAGCCCGACGTGGGCAACGGGTCTCTCGCAAAGAGATTCCATAAATATAGCTTCCCTCACCAGCTATCTGCAAAGCAGACAGGATCCATCTTTGGGACGTCCCAAAGCTGGATCATGTCTGCTTTGCAGATAGCTGGTGAGGGAAGCTATATTTATGGAATCTCTTTGCGAGAGACCCGTTGCCCACGTCGGGCTAAAATCATGAAAAAGGAAAAAAACTATGGTATTTGTCATTTACCATTACTTATTCGGACTATAGTGGATTTAATTTTCCCAGAAGAGTTCCTTGTGCCATGCACGGTCTGTGTTTAACATATAATGTTCTCAGGGAACCATTCTGAGTTTGTGTATACTAAACGGACGTGTTTCGTGCCTTGAAAAGTGGACGCTCAATGTCCCGTTGAGGTTTAAGTTTTGGTTTTTTTGGCTAAAAATACAATAGTTACCCCCTTTTTCTTTGATTTATTCAACACGACGTGAATGCAACGAGTCTTTTACTTATATAGAGGTTCTGAGTGTAGGGATCTAGGCTTGCTTTAAACCCTAGATCCACGTCCCAAAGCTGGATCCTGTCTGCTTTGCAGATAGCTGGTGAGGGAAGCTATATTTATGGAATCTCTTTGCGAGAGACCCGTTGCCCACGTCGGGCTAAAATCATGAAAAAGGAAAAAAACTATGGTATTTGTCATTTACCATTACTTATTCGGACTATAGTGGATTTAATTTTCCCAGAAGAGTTCCTTGTGCCATGCACGGTCTGTGTTTAACATATAATGTTCTCAGGGAACCATTCTGAGTTTGTGTATACTAAACGGACGTGTTTCGTGCCTTGAAAAGTGGACGCTCAATGTCCCGGTTGAGGTTTAAGTTTTGGTTTTTTTGGCTAAAAATACAATAGTTACCCCCTTTTTCTTTGATTTATTCAACACGACGTGAATGCAACGAGTCTTTTACTTATATAGAGGTTCTGAGTGTAGGGATCTAGGCTTGCTTTAAACCCTAGATCCACGTCCCAAAGCTGGATCCTGTCTGCTTTGCAGATAGCTGGTGAGGGAAGCTATATTTATGGAATCTCTTTGCGAGAGACCCGTTGCCCACGTCGGGCTAAAATCATGAAAAAGGAAAAAAACTATGGTATTTGTCATTTACCATTACTTATTCGGACTATAGTGGATTTAATTTTCCCAGAAGAGTTCCTTGTGCCATGCACGGTCTGTGTTTAACATATAATGTTCTCAGGGAACCATTCTGAGTTTGTGTATATATATATAGATAGAGAGAGAGAGAGAGAGAGAGAGAGAGAGAGAGTTACAAGAACAAGAGGAAGCCTCAAAGACCTTCCGGTCCATTCTGGAGGGTTCCTGTTATTAAACTAGTTCATATTTCTTTTAACTATTCTAGCAGTGGTAGAAAACTAGATAGAAAAGTATAAAACTTTCTGCCCACCCTCCGCTCCTTCCCCGCCAGAAGCAGATACGGTAAAAGGCTAAAGAAAATGGGAATGGGACCATTAATCGCCGCCGTTTCACCGCCGGACGCTTTTCATCGCCGGTTTATATATTATTATACTTATATATTATATATATTTATATATTTAAATATTTATATATTTAATTTCACAATTCGTATTACTCGTACAATTCGTATTATACAGTAATATCGTATTACTGTATATTTAAATATTAAATATACCTTAATATACTTTAATAATTAGGTTATTTTCAGTATATAAGCTGCGCTGTTTGCGACTGGTTGACCTGCCCGATGGCAGAGCAGATTTTTACCAAAAGAGGAAACGAAAAGTTTTCCCATAATGGGTATTTATACATTTTTAACAAAGTGAGTAAAAGTGACGGTGATGTAAAGTTTTGGCGGTGTGAACAAATGGGACGTTGCAAAGGAAGAATTCATACTAGGACCAGGTGAAATTGTGAAAGAAATAAATGCTCATTCTCATGCTGTTTCAGCGGTAAACATTGAAGTGGAAACAATAAAGACGAAAATAAGACGTCGTGCGGAAGAAACTGTGGAAGGGCCAACTGTACTTATTTAATGAGTGCGTAACAAATTTGTCTCAAGCTGCTAAGCGTCAATCCCAAATACTTCAGCCATGAGGAAAATAATTAGGCGAAAATGTAATAAAATAAACGCTGCACCCCCCCCCCCCCCCAATCCCGTAGACCTTCAACAATTAATATTACCAGATAGTTATAAAATATATGTACCTCAAGTAGGAATAGAAGAAAACTTTTTATTAGGTGACAGTAGCGCAGAACCAGACCGAATTTTGATTTTTGGGAGAGAAAGTTGGCTGCAACATTTAGCTACATCAAATACGTGGTACGCTGATGGTACATTTAATATAGCTTCCACTTTATTTTCACAAATTTATATTGTTATGTCAGAGAATCATGGCGGAGTACTCCCTATATTTTATGCCCTTTTGCCAAATAAAGAACGTGCCACATATACACGAATGTTTGAAATGGTAAAAGCATTGAGACCTAATTTAAAACCACAATCAATTAACTGCGATTATGAACAAGCGGCTTTTATTGCCATGAAAGATTACTTTCCGGAAGTGGAGATTAAAGGTTGCTTCTTTCATTTGGCACAAAACATGCGGAAGCATTTAGCTGCGATGAGAGCTACCCACTCATACAATAATGAGACGGATTTTGCATTAAAAGCTAAAATGATTATTGCTTTAGCATTTGTGCCGATTGCTGATATAGACGATTATGTTGATGCATTAGCTTATGAATTGCCGATAGAACTTCAACTCCTGTTAAATTGGTTTGAGGATAATTATATAGGCCGCCTAAATAGACGAGGAAATGGTAGACGTCCTCCATTGTTTTCCCCGGAAATGTGGAATTTGTATCATCGAACACTGAATGGAGAGGATCGCACCAACAACCATGCATAAGCAGTCCATCGACGGCTTCATGCTGAATTGGGAATGCACCATCCAACCATTTGGAAACTTATAGATGGATTACGTAAAGTAGAGAAAGGTCGCGATACCTATTATGAACAACTTGTTGCCGGCCATTGTCCACCAGTGAAATTCAAAAAAATATCGTGATGCTGATGAGCGTATTATAAGAATTGTTATTGATTATGGCAACAAAGATCCTTTAGAATATTTACGCCGTCTGGCTCACAACTATCAAATGACGCAATAATTTTTACAAATCATGTCTTGTGAACTACTTTAGTCGTTTTATGTTTCATTGAAATTTTGATTTTTTTTTACTACAAATTTTGGCGATGAATTGGTCGGCGATGAATTGGTCGGCGATGAATTGGCGGCGATGAATCGTACTAGATCGAAAGAAAATACCTTGACCGTGAGAAAGTAGCCAAGGAAATTTTACAGGAAAGTGGAGAATATAATTATAAGCTAGCTCTGTAATTACATAGAAACCGTGCAGACGAACTCCTGCAGGGTTACGTTATATTTTAGTCTTAAACCATCAAAGTATTCAGAACTTTGTCTACCTATTTTTAAACATATTTACACTTCGGCTTGAAACAACCTCTGAGGGAAGTTGGTTCCAGATATTAACTATTTTATAGAAGAAATTACGTCAGACAGAGGTACTAAATATCTTTAATTCCAGTTTAAAACCATTATTTCTTGTCAGATTGATATTAAATAGGAATAAATTCCTGTAGTCTGTTCCACTGGGCATCTTGAAAACTTGAATAAGCTAGCCACGCAACCTCCTGGTCTCTAAGGTAAACAGATTTAGGCGCTCCGGTCTCCGTTGGTAGTTTTGCATTCTCATTGAAGGGATCAATTTTGTAGCCCTTGCTTGCACCCTTTCCCACCTTTCTATATCCTTCCTAAGGGACGGACACGAAAACTCCACACAATATTCCAGTTGAGGTCTAACTAGTGAATTATAAAGAGACATTACAATCTCCTTGTTCCTAGACTGGAACTGTCTTTTAATATAACCTAGTATTTTTAAGGACTTCTTCTCGACTTCTGCACAGTGCTTTGAGATCATTACTGATATAGACTCCTAAGTCTTTCTCTAGATCGGTCTTCAGGTTTTTGTAACATATGTGCATTGTGCATTAACTTAACATTTGTCCAAATTGAATGGCATTTGCCAAGTAGCAGACCATTCGCCTAACATGTCAAGATCATTTTGAAGCGTTCTTATGTCCTCCTTATTACCTACACTACTTCATAAAGAGAGAGAGAGAGAGAGAGAGAGAGAGAGAGAGAGAGAGAGAGAGAGACTCAAAGACCTATCGGTCCACTCAAGGTGATTCCTGTTATTAAATTTAAATTAAACAAAGTCTTCATGGCCTACTCAAAATTAACACCGAAAGGATTAAGAGAGTGTCAAAAGTTAAACTCTCCATGTCTACACCCATGTACACGCAAAGCCATCACGCCGGCAAAGTGACAAAGTGCTTCTCTAGGAAAGGGGTTGAAACAGGAATTGAGAACGGAAATCAGATTTTCCACACCATGCCCTCACCCATCACGTGCATCCAGGAAGAGGAAGAAGGAAATAGGGACGGCAGAAATGCTACTCTACCTCACCTAATCCATGCCATGCGTTTTTTTTGTTCGCTATGAAATTATGTATTTTTACAAAATACTTTTCTACTCTATTCTTAAATCTATTAACAAGGCAGGCAAGTGTGTGAGTGCGTTTTCTGTAATTGGATGTCCGTCATGTGTATGTGTTTGCCAAATGTTCCCAGTTTAAACTTGAGTCTCCCACCGTGAAAGGTGTTTCTGTGGCCGGTGATATATTGAGTCGTTCATACTTCGCGGTGTTCTGCCATCACAAGAGCGGAGAAAATCTCTTTCCGGCAAGGAATATAAGTGGAGGGCTCCTATATCTATCCCCGTGTACTTGTCCCTCATGGAGAATGAAAGTGTTTCATGAGTTATCATCCGTTGTTCCTACGGCGAATTCAAGAGTCTCCCACGTATGGTTTTTTTATGAGGTAAGTGATCAAAAAATGAGTTGCTCGATGGTTGATTATGCTAATGTGAAACATAAAACAATCAGAGAAATCTCTCTAAAGTTGGGAGAGGACTCGATGTAGGAGGAAATTTTTAAACAAACAAAGGAGCACTGGTCCAGAGGGTACTTCCAACTGGCCAGAACTACAATTTAAGATTTTCCCATTCATAATGGGAAATAGTAATGCATAATATACATGATTTTTATTTTTCTTGCGAAATTTATTTATTTTTATTGCGAAATTTTATATAAAGTATCTAAAACTAAAGTTCCACTATAACTAAGTAGCTTCCTTGGAGATGAGTATGACTATTCGGAGGTTTTGACTCCCAAGAGATTTCATCAAGCTTCCCTTCATCTGAGAACTCCCAGTGCGCTGAAACCAGACCCGACCAGCACTTCCTACTACATTTATTGCAAAAGAAAACATCACTACTTCTATATAAAACTATAAAACTTTCTCTAACTAGCTAAGTTAGATATTCCGCGATTTACTAACCTTGCTACACTATAAACCCAAGTAGGGTTCTTAAAATTGAAAACCTCTATTCGGAGGTTTTGGCTTCTAAGAGACCCCATCAAGCTTCCCTTCTCTATCAATGGGGTATCATCTGAGAACTCAGTGCTCTGAAACTAGACCCGACCAGCGCCTCCTACTACATTTATTACAAAGATAAGAGTACTACTTCTACTCTATCTTAACTAGCCATCCCTCAAACAGCACCCTTTTAATAATGGAAAAAAGGAAGGAACAAGAGGGTTACAAGTTACAAGGAGTTACAAGGAAAAGAAGTACCTCAAAAGGCCTTGCGGCCCATACCGAGGAGGTACCAATGCCAACGGGTGCCAGGGAAAATTTTCTACACACTCAAATAGTGTGCGAGATTTGGTCTAACCTTTTCTTGAAATGATCCACAGAGGAACTGTTCACAACTTCTGAAGGTAAACTGTTCCACGGTGTCACAGATCTATAGGTAAAGTAATTCCCACACACACTAGTCCTAAACCGTTTCAAATCCAACTTCCAACCATTGTTGCGAGTTGGGTTATCATTTAAACTAAACATGCTTCTAAAATCGACATCGTTGAACCCGCGTAAGAGCTTGAAAACCTCGATGAGTTGACCGCGCAGCCTCCGAGTTTCTAGCGAAAACAAGTCCAGGGCGCGTAACTGTCGATTGTAGCCCATATGCCTAACGGAAGGGATTAACTTTGTGGCCCTCGCCTGCACTCGCTCCAGCCTCTCAATATCTTTCCTGAAGGTGGGCGACCAGAACTGCACAGCATACTCCAGGTGCGGCCGAACCAGGGAATTGTACAGAGAGAGCACAATGTCCTTGTTCCGAAACTGAAATTGCCTCCAGATATAACCCAACAGCTTCTGGGCTTTCTTTTCTACCTCTAAGCACTGTTTCGTAAACTTAAGGTCGCTGCTAATTAGCACACCCAAGTCCTTTTCCAAATCAGTGGCCTCGATATTACTCTCCAACATCGAGTAGTCCGGCTTGGGATTGGCGTAGCCAATGTGCATCACTTTGCATTTACCCAAGTTAAACGGCATTTGACATTTTTCGTACCACTCTCCTATCCTACCTAGGTCCGCACGCAGTTGCTTGATCGCCTCCGGCGTCCCAACATTGGCCCCAAGCTTGGTGCCATCAGTGAATTTGGCGATCCGACTGACGATGCCACCGTCGATATCATTTATGCAAATGATAAACAACAGTGGCCCCAAAACGGAACCCTGAGGAACCCCGCTAGTGACCGAGGCCCAACCCGAACTAGCCCCTTTAATTACAACCCTCTGCCTCCTATTCTTCAGCCAGTTTTCAATCCACCTACCTACTTCCCCACCGATACCCAGCGCGCGAACTTTCTGAAAGTCGAAGGGGAGAGAGAGAGAGAGAGAGAGAGAGAGAGAGAGAGAGAGAGAGAGAGAGAGAGAGAGAGAGAGAGAGAGAGAGAGAGAGAGTTAATTGAAAAACTTTTTCCACGACAAATATAACGTTTCGCCTTAAGTAAAAACAAATTACTAGTTCTTGCTGAATATTCATTTCATAAACATTGTCGTTATCGTTGTTCTAGTTCTCTTTGTTACTCAACGAACGATCAGCATGCAAAGCAACAATGATGCGTTCATCACATTGCAGTACAATCTCCATATCTAATTAATGTTAGGTTCTATATTATTATTACATTAATATGTCTATATATCACTAGACAGGATTATATGACGCAGGATACCTACAACTTAATGCTTAATGCGGGATTCGTACCATTTACGGTTCACTACACAAGTGGTGCGCAAACTTGGGAGAGGGGGCACGACGACTCGACAGAGGGTGAGGGGGAGCCCAAAAATTAGGAAAGACTGGAAATTCGAATCAGCAAAATATAAAAGAAATGCCTCTTTTTAATAATTTTTATTTTATCTTATCTGTATTCAGGCTCACCCATCGCAATGAGCGACCCAACCATGCATACCAAAGCAACCTTGCATCTGCATTGCTCAGTGCGGTGTAGATTTGTGTTTCCATTTTTCTCTTTCAAATATAATGTTTTAATGATATCTTTGATGTAATTAATTTGGTCAATAAATGTTATCTCAAATATGTTCTAAATATAATACATTATGTTTTAAAGCTATCTTTGCAATGATTACTTTCATGCAAAAGATTTTTTGGGTGCAATAAAGTAAAAATTAAATAAACGATATATTCAATTCGCGCCTACTTGATACTTTCAGAATGGATTTTTAAAAACACTAATTATTGCAGACAATTGTATGTTGAAAATACTACTAATGTAAATTCTAATACTTGATTCCAACAATTTAATATTTCCTTGAAAATGCACGAGAAGAAAGGAGGCGCGAAAATATACCGGCTCAATAAAGGTGAGCGGGCCCAATAAGAAAAGTTGGCGCACACCCGCACCGCACTACATTTAAACGCAGAGGAAGGTCACCCATCCATCTGGTTCATTAAAAAGAAAAAACTATAGTGTTTTGTCATTCATTTATTCGGACTATAGTGGATTTAATTTTCCCAGAAGAGTTCCTTGGTTCGACGCACGGTCTGTGTGTAACATAAAAGTTTCTCAGGAGACCATTCTTAGTTGTATCACATCAAACGGACGTGTTAGGTGCCTTAAAAAGTGAACACTCAATTTTCCAGTTGAGGTTTAAGTTTTGGTTTTTATCTAAAAATACATTAGTTACCCCTTTTTCTTTGATGTATTCAATCCACTGTGAATGCAACGAGTTTCTTGCTCAGACTGAGGTTCTGAATGTGGTGTGGCTAGGCTGCTTAATTAAACTCTAGATCCTGTCACAAAGCTTGGCAGATAGCTGGTAAGGGAAGCTATATTTTGGGGACTCTTTGCGAGTGACCCATTGCCCACGTCGGGTTAACATTATGAAAAAGAAAAAAACTATAGTTTTTTTTTTTTTTGCGGGAAGGAGGAGCCAAGGGCAAATGCCCGCAAAAGCGGCTCCCGTCCCACAGAAGAAGAAGAGAGCCAAAACCAAGGTCCAGGGTTTTGGAGATGCCTAGACACACTGCGTTTGAAAGACTGGAGGTCATAGGCAGCGGGAAAGATGGATTGACGAAGATTGCTGCAGAGTTGACCGGTTGAGTAGATGAAAGATTGAAAATGTGTCATTTACTAATTCTTATTTAAACTATAATGGATTTAATTTTCCCAGAAGAGTTCTTTGTTCCATGTACGATCTATGTGTAACATAAAAGTCTCCCAGAGGACCATTCTGAGTTGTCTCATATATATATATATATATATATATATAATATATATATATATATATAATATATATATATATATATATTCGCCGAGATTCTTCACTTAAATGAACCAAACATTCATCCGGCTGATTTGGTCTTGTAAAATGCTCCCAGATTTACACATGGAGTAAATCCGATTTACACTCGCGTAAATCACTGGAGTGTAGAATTTTTTTTTTTTTTTTTTAAATTCAGGGACTTAAATTCTTTTTTAGCTCTTTTTGGAAAAGAAAATTTTACCGAAGTATCCAACGCGCCTTCAATAAGCTTAATCCCACCAGTAATTCGGGTTACGGACTTAAAATTGAATTGATTGTGTGTGTGTGTGGTGTGTGTGTGTGTGTGTGTGTGTGTGTGTTACCTTTGTCCAGGGTTCATTTATGTAGACTAATAAATTTTTCCCACATTCCAATCAGGTTTATTGAATTTAAAGAAATAATAAAATCGCTAAATTCAATCGTCTCTATGCAGTGTTGATTAAAGGGCAAAATTTGCATTTACTGTAATGGCCGTATCCTCTCACACTCACTCACTCTCCCTCTCTCTTCTGTTAGCTTATGTAAGAGAGTTGGGGAAGGTCAGTCTTAATAGGGTCCAATTTCAGGGCGGATCTATCAATGGGGAAGGCGTATTTAAGGGGGATATTTTTAGTGTGGGAAAATATAAATAATCAGTAATAATAGAGTAAAGTTTAATATCATTAATCAGTAAAATTCAATAAGTTCCCACCCATCCCAACCCCTCCGTAAAAGCTTAAAACTATTTTCAAAACACGATAAGTTAGGTCCAATTCACTTTTGAACAAAATTACTATTGCATAAAATTTGTAATTTTGACCGCAAAAGTAACATTAACCAAACAAAATACGAAACAAATAAACAGAAATAATAATAATAATAATAATAATAATAATAATAATAATAATATCGAATCTCAAGTAAAAATTAACCGGATTCTCAGAGAATATTTTCAAACTGATGCTAATAAATTTAAGGCAGAAAACCCCGCTTGGGCATAAATTTTTTACCAAAATCTCCGCTAAATCTTATGCCCACGTTTGCGAGAAAAATTCATCGTGTATAAATAAAATGATTCCAATTTCTGTCGAGGATTTTTATTTCGGGCATCGTGTAATATTTAACCAGATTTAGATGGTAAATTTACACGAATGAGATTTAGGAAAAGTGTATGTATGGACGATGAAATAAATTTTACCCAACAAGTCCTCGTAATTCAAAAAATTTATGAGCGTTTCTCTTACAAAAATGCCATTCACTTTTATGCGATTTATAACTAACTGCTTTTGAAAGCAAATTTACTTGAGATATTGAAATATTTTCCAAAAGAAATTATAGCATATTACATTTTATATACACAAGGTGTCCCAAAATGAATATAACACAAACAAATTTATTAATTACAGTTTTATTTTTATGTGAATCGAAAAAATTAAAAACCATGTGATTAACGAGGTTTTGAATATCCTTAACAATTGTTTACACACACACACACACACACACACATACATACATATATCAGCAACCGTAGGTCAGTGGGTAAACATCGTTTTCCTGTAAACGAAGTGAATACACTGAGGTTCGGGGGTTTGAATCCCGATGGTACTAGTTGATGATAATTTATGAGTTAGCGCAATGGGCCGCCGTGTTAGTTGGCCTGAGCGCTGTGCCAGTTTCCCGACCTCCTTCCTCACTATCACATTAACTCAGTACACAAAAGGTTATAAACGAAGTGAAGCCAACACCATCTTATATATAATGAATCCCACAACACGAAAAAGAAGGGGGCTGTACCCCAAAATCAAAACTTAATTACGTACACAATTTTTTTTTTTTAATTTTATTTAATTTTGTAATTTTGAAAAATAATATATCTTAAATGAAACAAAAATAACGATCAATTGCGAAATTATTCATTATTAGTCTTACATTTAACATTTAAAAAAAAACAAATAAAAAAATTCTTGCATCATAATGATCGTGACCAATACTTAAAATTGGCGAAAATTTACAACATTGAAAGTTACAATAAATTTGATTTATGTTCAAAATTAATGAAAAAAGAATTGGTAATTGTTTTTCATTGCATAAAAAAACAAAAAATAATAATGATAATAATAATTAATATTAATAATAATGATAAAATTTTTATTACTGTTTTCTAAATTCGCAAATCCATTTCTTCTGAATAACGAAAGCGTTTCGTTTGCACACTTCGAACATTTTTTAAAAGACAAAATTCTATATCCGAATACAATGTTACACGTTATAGTTAGGGGGAGGGGAACGCATAAAATAAAAATACAACAAAGCTAATATTATTAATAAAACTTATTAATAATAATAATAATAATAATTATTATTATTATTATTATTATTATTAATATGGCGAGATTATATCAATATTTTAATGTCTAATTTGAAGGTATACAAAATCCCCGTTTGTCAAATATATATATATATATATATATATATATATATATATATATATGGACGTAGACAGGGGGGACTATGGGGGCTTCAGCCCCTCCCGAAATAAAATCATAGGTTTGATATTTCTATACATTTTTTAGTTATAAGTAAATTATATTCGTAAGTAAGTAGGTAGGCCATGCCAAGTACCTTCAGCAAATGTTTAATTATTGTAATACATTTAGGAATATGTTTTTACTCATTTACACACTATATATATATATTATAGCTCCTCCCGAAAAGAAATTCTGGCAACGCCCCTATATATATATATATAAAATGAGGTAACCACCCGGGAATCGAACCCGGGATCTTCCGATTGCCGGTCAGATATGCTATCCACTACACCATGGGCCTCGATTGATCAGAAGTCGTACTTCTCCTACATACGAGCAGAAACCAATGCCCTGAGGGGGCACCCCTCGCATGCCGCACATATATACATTTTAACTGCAAACAACACAGTATAATTAATGTAAAGATGAGGTAACTGACACCTGCAGGAGTAACTGGGCCCTACTAAGTTTAACGTAAATTTCGTTATTATTTTTTGCATACATTTTAGGTACCTAGAATTTATGGAAAAAATTCATACTGTTATATAACGAAATTTACCTTAAACTTAGTAGGGCCCAGTTACCCCATCTTACGGTAATATTATATAATAATTTTATATATATACCAGTGGCGACTGGCGTATAGGAGCGATGGAGCGGTCGCTCCCCCTTGCTTGAAACGATAAATATTAATTTAACAGATAAAAAATATATTAATTTTAAGATATTAAAATAAATATTCTTGAAATATATTTTAAAAATTCATGTGGCATATCATGATTCATGAGGCATTTTGAGTAAGCCTTCATACAGTACATAATATTCTAAACTTATAGCACAGCTTCAACCAGCGTACTGCTGTTTGAATACAAAATAATATTGCAGCCGAATGGAGCGATAGATTTTTCGCTCAAGTAAATATAAATTATATTTTACTGTTGTAATGAAAATATAAGTACAATCGCGAATTTTTTTTATAATAACTTTATTTTTACTAATAGTTACTTCAGTAATAATGATATAAGCCATTTATATGTATTTTATTAAAATTATTACTTATTTGTAATTAACTAGAATTGTACGTCTGGCATAGCCGCATATGTTAATACAAGTACAGTACTCTTGTGAGCGGCAGTTGGATTCGCACTAGCCTATTGTGAGTCCGTGTTGTCGTACAGTGGTACATTATTATAGTCAAATTTATTCAACAATTATTTTTATATTTTATTAAAATATTTTTTTAATACAAATTTATGGCTTCTTTTGACATATAATTACCGTACGGAGGAAGCACCATGTGATTGTTTATGTACTACAATTCTAAAAATTATAAATTTTATGAAATCGCACCCCCATACATTTATACCACGAGTCGCCACTGATATATACACACACACACACCAGGTGTTCCCCCCAAAATGTCCCTATTTCTAAATAAATGTTCTAAGCTAAAATAAAACCAGGAATCTAGACACAAAGACAAACGCAATAGGTACGTAAAACATAAAGAGTTTATTAACCTTAATTGAACATGTTCAGTGGAATCGCCATTTTTTTTTCTAACACAATATTCAACCTTACACAAATGTTTGATAATTTTTTGAAATACGAGTAGCTCAACTGGGATGTTGTTGATTACCTCATAGATTTTGGTCTTTAGGTCTTCGAGTGTCTTTGGTAGAATAGATCGTATCTTTTATGTAACCCCACAAAAAAAGTCAGTGGTGTAAGTCAGGTGAGTATAGGGGCCATTCCATGGCTCATGAAGGGAGATTAGTCGCCCGGAAAAATGCTTACTCAAAAAGTTGTGAGTTTCACAAGCAGTGTGTGGAAGTGCTCCATCCTGCTGACGACTAGATAGGTTTCCTTGAAGACTATAGCCTAGTTAGGTCTTCTATGGCCTTACTAGGCTATAGTCCAGTGATTTTCACTAAGTTTTTTAAAGGAGCCACTTCTTCAGAACATACACTGAGGGAGCCGCATATATATATATATATATATATATAATATATATATATATATATATATATATATAATGTTAAATAAACTAAGTAGCATATATATATATATATATAATGTTAAATAAACTAAGTAGCATATATATATAGCTCATCAGCTACGTCACCTCACCGCCGGCTAATGGCGAAAGTTCGCGCGCTGGGTATCGGTGGAGAAATAGGTAGGTGGATTGAAAACTGGCTGAAGAATAGGCGGCAGAGGGTTGTAATTAAAGGGGCTAGTTCGGGTTGGGCCTCGGTCACTAGCGGGGTTCCTCAGGGTTCCGTTTTGGGGCCACTGTTGTTTATCATTTACATAAATGATATCGACGGTGGCATCGTCAGTCGGATCGCCAAATTCGCTGATGACATCAAGCTTGGGGCCAATGTTGGGACGCCGGAGGCGATCGATCAACTGCGTGCGGACCTAGGTAGGATAGGAGAGTGGTCCGAAAAATGGCAAATGCCGTTTAACTTGGGTAAATGCAAGATGATGCACATTCGCTACGCCAATCCCAAGTCGGGCTACTCGATGTTGGGGAGTAATATCGAGGCCACTGATTTGGAAAAGGACTTGGGTGTGCTAATTAGCAGCGACCTTAAGTTTACCAAACAGTGCGTAGAGGTGGAAAAGAAAGCCCAGAAGCTGTTGGGTTATATCAGGAGGCAATTTCAGTTTCGGAACAAGGAGACTGTCCTCTCTCTGTACAATTCCCTGGTTCGGCCGCACCTAGAGTATGCTGTGCAGTTCTGGTCGCCCACCCTCAGGAAAGATATTAAGAGGCTGGAGCGAGTGCAGGCGAGGGCCACAAAGTTAATCCCTTCCGTTAGGCATATGGGCTACAATCGACGCTTACGCGCCCTGAACTTGTTTTCGCTGGAAACTCGGAGGCTGCGCGGTCAACTCATCGAGGTTTTCAAGCTCTTACGCGGGTTCAACGATGTCGATTTTAGAAGCATGTTTAGTTTGAATGATAACCCAACTCGCAACAATGGTTGGAAGTTGGATTTGAAACGGTTTAGGACTAGTGTGTGTGGGAATTACTTTATGTATAAGATCTGTGACACATGGAACAGGTTACCTTCAGAAGTTGTGAACAGTTCCTCTGTGGATCATTTCAAGAAAAGGTTAGACCAAATCTTGCACACTATTTGTGTGTAGAAAATTTTCCCTGGCACCCGTTGGCATTGGTACCTCCTCGGTATGGGCCGCAAGGCCTTTTGAGGTACTTCTTTTCCTTGTAACTCTCTCTCTCTCTCATTCCATGCATCGAGAACCGCCACTTAGGCCATCACGAGCCGCGCAATGAGTACCACTGCTATAGTCTATTGGTTGTGGTATCGTCTTTTCTTAATTTTGTAGAAATTAAGAAAAGTTATTGCTTTAAGTATGAAATGGTGGAAGAACGGTTTTAATATACAACATTTATTAGTTTTTAAGTAATGAAACATTAGAAATATATGTGTATATACATAGAGGTATGTGCAGAATAAAAACCCAAATCTGTTACCTTTCTGAAGAAGAAACCCAATCCAAGAAATCCATCATAAAATAAAGGCCGAATAAAAATATGGACTTTTTTGGGGACACCCTGTAGGCATATATATAAAAATAAAAAAATTTCCGTATGCAGAAATAAGATAGAAAACTTATCTAAAAGGTCAAAACCATTTACTTAACGAACTTAAAATTAAGCCTTCGTATATTAAAAATGTCCATGAAATACAGGTACATATTTAAAAATTCTGTACCCAGGTGAAAAGAGATTTTGAAATACTCGCCACCAGATTTAATTTTATCATTTATATTAAAATATTAAAATTACAACAAAACTCTGAAACTATTTAAATTGAGCTTTTAAAGGTGACCCATTTTCCTTTTTTTATACAAATTTAAAGGTATTTCATTAACTGTAGAAAGCCAGTGTGATTTATTACAATAAAAACACATTTGTTTTACTGGAAATGATGTCTTTTATTGCGCTAAAATTAATTTTTATTATTGTTTAGTAACAATAAATTGCTTTAATTCAACCTATACGAGTAAATGCGAGTTTTCTCTTATGGCTTATTAGATTCAACACTAATCTCTATGTGTGCGGTCCCACACTGGCTTTCTAGGGTTAAGGGCATTTTTAAAATTAAATAATTTAAATAAAAAGAATTATAAAATATTTTGTTTTTCGTTGCCATGCCCCAGAAATAAATACCCATTATTATATTTAATATTTTCACAAAGCCATTTTGATCATGCGGCGATTCCACTCCAGATGGATTCGGATCATGATTTTCAATCAAACCCGGAACAAGATAATTTCTTCTCTTAAAACTATGATGATTACCGTCATATTTTTACGTAGGAATCTACCAAAATTATATATATTTTTTCAGTTTAGAATGGGATTTGGAATCGATTCCAGATACATTTTGGTACACACGCCATCTACACGATGCATCCATATCCATTTTATGTCCGATTCACAAAACGACTATTGACGATATGTCGCTCCAAAACATATAGTATTATATACCATGTATATATGAAAAACAAAACACGTATCTAATTTTACATTTTTGTAAAGAAAGAACAATATAATAAATATTACGTATAGATGGAGATACGGATAAAAATATAGAAGATAAAGAGAGTAAAGATAAAGATAAATAAAGATTAGATAAAATTAGATATTCTAGATCAGAGAAAGAGACCCCCCCCCTCTTGTTTAAGGTTTAAATTTCGAACAAAGTTCAATTATTGCTCAAATTTCACTTTCAGCGTCTGAGCTGCTTCTGGTCCGTTGTTTTCCGTGAGATGAGAAAGACGTTAAATTTGGTGATGTTAAAATTAGTGACGTTAAAATTAGCGACACGTTAAAATTGGTGACAGTTAAAAAAATAAAAGTAAAATCGGAGGATGAGATGTGAATGACAAAAATCCATTAAACTCTTTCGTTCGCTTTACCACATCTCAAACCAATTTACTAACCAATAAGTACAATATATTGTATATAAGCCAACCATTTAATAACACAACCACTACTCAATTATTTAACCAACAAATCTAATCTAGTTATAAAGTAAAGCAATAAATAAACCAACCATTTAGTCAATCTAAAAACCAACCACTCAAATATTTATTTAACCAACCTAACAACCAACCAAGACATTAACTACGCAACCAATTAATTAACTTATACTCGATTGACCTCTTGACCTCACAACCCTTTCCTCCATTTCCCCTAAACAAATGGGATGGGGTGGGGAAGAAGTTGAGGGGGGAGGGGGGATGAGGGGAGCTCAAGATCAACAGGTTCAGCATCGACAAAGTTGACACGTACACAAACATACGCACACACACACAAATTCGTTTTCCTACACATGGCCATGTACACGTCACAAATTCCTATTTGAGATACTTCGCTCGCTCGCGCGCGCGCGCGCGCACGCACACTCACTCACACACACACACACACAAAGTAAATCATTAATTTTTATTATGATTAATACACATAAAACGAGGAAAAAGAAGATTAATGTAGGCATGAATGAAACACTATATATATATATATATATATATATATATATATATGGGATGAATTTCACAATTAAACACGTGAAATGAATGAATGATGCAAACCCACAAGGAAAATGAAAAATGATTCCAAGGCCTTTCGTGTATTCAGAAGTACACCTCGTCATTCCCTGACGAAGCATACTTCTGAATACACGAAAGGCCTTGGAATCATTTTTCTTTTTTCTTGTGGGTTTGCGTCATATATATATATATATATATATATATATATATATATTAGTGAACTTAGAAAAACGTGAACCTTTCGCTTTTACATTGGTGTCTGAAAGTAAATAATAATAATAATAATAATAATAATAATAATAATAATAATAGCTGAGATTTACTTTCTAATTCATCATTTCTTTATTTTGTGAAATTTCACGGTATAGAATTTAGGCTGAGAAGCGGAACCAAACTTCTTTGAGGCGCAATTATTTTTGTGAATTGTATTTGTCATTGTTGCAATCGAATAAATAAGTATATTTGTTATTAGTAGAATTTATATAGTATTTGAAGTTTATATTAATAGTAATGATATTAATATTACTAATAACAATACTAATAATTCTCCAAACCACACAATTAATAAAATTAAGCTATTTAGCTTCGTGAATAGCCTTTAGATTACCTTAGTTTTAAGGTGACGTTACTCAAATCATTTTACATTTAAAAGATCCAGGTATGAACACGCGCGCTGTAGCGGCAGCAAACAGCCAGCTTGAACGCACAACAACCACCCGAGGAACCCGGCAATGCACTGAAGTTTTCACGTTCAGAGCAACTGTTTATATACTCTAACTCTACTGATAGCTAGTTATCGAATGCATTCGGACACTTTTTTAATTGGTTTGAATATTAATAACGTCTTTGGTTTCAATTTATTTATAATCTCGTATATATTAATTTCGATTTTGGGTTTTAATCGACTGGATACCAACTATTATTTTCTCTCTCTCTCTCTCTCTCTCTCTCTAAATGTCTATATCATTTGAGAAGGCCGTGTGTATATATATATATATCCTCCCGTCCAATGTTTATAAACGTGATTGAGCCAAAATACAGTATATAACAGCTCGAGTCTGGCTCCAGTTTCGTGGGAGTGAAGTGGGTGGATGTTTTACCCTTTCTTTTTAATGATTCCTCGAAATTCATTTTTCTTTTTAATACACTTGTGATCGTAAGTTGAATGTTCGTAAGTCGGGGACCTACTGTGTGTATATACATATTTTTTTTATTTCTAAACAATTATAGAAACTACTTTTTTGTGTCCTCCTAAGTAACTTTGCGAAATAGATTAATATAAAAAATTAAAATTCCTTATTGTTTGCAAGAAAAGTACAAAGCGCACATAAGTACAGAGTGGCTACAAAGTCCCTTTCCAGCGAAATTACAGCGTATTTGGGAGCAAGTGTAGTTTACGTCCCCCTGTGCTGCCTAGTGTAGTTTACGTTCCCCTACATTACCCTAGTGTAGTTTATGTTCCCCTACATTATCCTAGTGTAGTTTGCGTTCCCAACTTTGTCCGCGCATACCTAATCAAATAAAACGTCAACACTAACGAAAATATTACATCTTAACCTAATATATATATATATATATATATATATATATATACTGACGATTGGTTAGGTTAAGTTAACGTTTTATTTGATGAATTCATTTAAAAAATGTCTCCTAAAGATCCTAGTGTAGTTTACGTTCCCCAACTTTGGCCTAGTGTAGTTTGTGTCCCCTTTTGTGTTAGGGGGACGTAAACTACACTTGCTCCCGTATCTGTATGTTGCCCTTGTTTTTCATGCAAAGAGACTTTGTGGCCACCCTGTACAATCAATGTAGTTACAATATTAAAGCTACTCACAAATTTGGGCTGGTCCAGCTCAGGTTGTATTGCATGGGTTGTAATGACAATACACACCCACTCGGGTTGATACCAGCTTTCCAGCCCTAGTGTGTGTGTGTGTGTGTATTGCCATTACAACCCACGTAATACAACTTGAGCTCGTCCAGGCCAGGCTGGACCAGCCCAAATGTATGTGAGTAACTTAAATATAGTTTTAGGTGTTTGTTATATCTGAAGGATGAACACATTTGAAGCAATAAGTAGCACTTTTATTCATTATTCTCAGTTTATATACAAACGGTTGTGACATTTATATACACTAATTCGGGTTCGATCCTGAGGAGATTGTTAAAAAGTATACGACGCGCGATTAGAAGGGATTTGAACTTGTAAAAGTAAATAAATAATTTCTATACAGCCTAAAGAGTTTGTTTTGAAGGTATTTTGAAGTTAAAGAAAACAATAATTTAGGACAAAAACTTGCTTTACCTTAACCCTTTGAGGACCACGGGACATATGTGTCCCAGCGAAATAATAATATAAATTGTACAATGATGCAACGTTTCTACAAATACATCTAAATGTTTATATAGGTATCGTTTAGTTGTTGGAAAATTAACCCCAAAATTGGTCATTTAAGTGACTATAGTTACTAACATATCTAATTGTGAATACCAATAACACCTAAACGTTTAAGTTCAAAGAAACGTATACCGGTCGTCAAAGGGTTAAAGGTTTTAGGAAAATAGAAAATGGAGAAGGAGAAAGCGAAGGAAAAAGTAGTTCGTATCCATCAAGATTATAATTTTTAATCTTTTCCTTCACTAATATTTTTTTCTTTAAACAAAAAATATAAAAATCATTGTTATTCAAAAGCAAATATTTTAGTAAATAGTCACTTACATTACACACATTTTGGGCTCCTTTTCCCACAACTAAACTAAACCTAACTTAAACATGTAGAAGCATTTGTAGATAAATTGGGATCACCTGAAGATCAGGGACCCCAGCCTCCTTTAGTTAGCCTTATAAGGCCAAGTAACAAAAATATCACGACTTAACCAAACCACTCGTTAAGGGCGTACAGTTGACCTAACGATTGGTTCGGTTAAGTCGTGATATTTTCGTTAGTTAGCCTTATAAGGCTAACTAAAGAAGGCTGGGGGCCCTGATCTTCAGGTGATCCATAAATTGCAGTTTAGTAAGTTGTATTATTATTATTATTATTATTATTATTATTTTCGGTAAAACATTACAGTCCCACTGGTACTCACTGGTACCCAAAGGGTCAACAGAATACAAAAATTTCCACTCAAAGAATCGAAGCTTTTTACTTTAAATTTATTTGTAGGTTATTCCAAATAGAAAATTCTCCGAATGAGAGACAACTCCTTCATTATTTCAAGCGTTTAGTTTTTAGAGTTTGTCAAGTAAAGTAATTAAATTTAATGAATCGTTTACTTACTTATTTCTTACGTTTTCGTTAATTTACACGGCAATTTTTTCTGCCAAAATATTTTATAAATATATGAGCAGATATTCTCGATTAGTTTTAACACTTTATACAATTACGACAATTTTTTTTCTGCTCTACGTTTAATGGAGAAAGAAAATATTAGTTTATATTTCTTCGAATTGTTATGATATATTGTAGTTTATAAAGATGTGCAAAAGTTTACAATATAGATTCAACAGTATATATATATACAGGGTGTCCCGTAAGTCTGGACCCATAGGGAAAAATAATAAAATTACAAAATAGTCCAAAAATTTATTACATAATCTGTTCAAAGTGTCCGCCGTTGTGTCGCACACATAGTTGAAGACGCAATCTCCACTGCGACAGCACTTTCTGAATCACAGTCGCAGAAATTTCTTGACACGCCTCCACAATGCGTGCTTTAAGGTGGAAAATGTTCTGAAGTTTGACCTCGTACACTTTGGCTTTCAAGTGGCCCCACAAATAAAACTCCAGCGGAGTAAGATCATAATAAAAAAATAATAAAAATAATAATAAAAATAATAAAAAAATATATTATAAATAAATTTTTGGACTATTTTGTAATTTTATTATTTTTCCCTATGGGTCCAGACTTACGGGACACCCTGTATATACATTCAACTGCAAAGAACACGCAGTATAAATAACGTAAAGAACGACGCTTGTATAGGAGATATTCCGCGCAAGACGAGAAAGAGAAAACAACAAATGAAAAAATGAAGTACCACCTGGGCATGCGGGAGGTGCCCCCTTGGGGCATTGGTTTCTGCGAGTATGTAGAGGAATTACGGCATTTGGAAGAGTGAAGACCATGGTGTAGTGGTATCGCGTCTGACCGGCAATCGGAAGATCCTGGGTTCGATTCCCAGGTGGTACTTCATTTTTTCATTTGTTGTTTTCTCTTCTCGTCTTGCGCGGAATATCTCCTATACAAGCGTCGTTCTTTACGATATATATATATATATATATATGGGATGAATTTCACAATAAAACACGTGAAATGAATGAATGCTGCAAACCCACAAGGAAAAAGAAAAACGATTCCAAGGCCTTTCGTGTATTCAAAGCTACACCTCGTCAGGGAATGAAGATAAAGGCGAGATGCCCATAAATATATACAACGTACAGGAAAAACAAAACAATTAGCACATACTTAACAAGGGTTAATGAGAGGCAAAAGAAATTTTAACATGATATCGTCAATTTTATACGTCCCCGCACTGTTATTGAAATTGCTTTTAAAATGAATAAATGCACATTCTAGAATATTTCTTTCTATTATATCTCTGTTTTTAACAAGCGCTTTAGAACTATCCCACTTGATGCTATGGTTACATCTATGCATATGGTTAAATAAAGCATTGGAAGTATTAGCTGTTCTACACGCATATTTATGCTGTTTTACCCTAATATCTAACGTTTTACCGGTTTGGCCTATATATACTGAGTTACATTGTGTACATCCAATCGAATACACACAACCAACAACATTATCAGGGCTATTCTTTATTAGGCGTGATTTAACAGTATTATTATACTTAAAGATTACATTAATGCCAATTGCTTTAAGTACAGTTGGAAGGTATTGAAAATTAACATGGTAAGGTAGGCTAAGGATATTTTTACGCTGAAATTCCTTTACAATTACATTATTATAATACCTATTCTTGGCTTTCTTAAGACAGTTATCTAAAAATGAAATAGGATAACATAATTTAGTACCAATATTCATGATATTGCATAACTCGGAATCTAAAAATTCAGGACTGACAACTCTCAATGCTCGAAGAAACATAGCAGAGAAAATAGAGGATTTAATCGAAGGATGATGGTCAGAATAAAAATGCACATAAGAGTTATTATTAGTAGGCTTACGGTAGACTTCATATTTGAACTGATTAGAGCATCTCCAAATTTTTAGATCAAGAAAAGATAGGCTTCCAACATTTTCTTTTTCAACTGTAAACTTAATAGATGGGACTAAATTGTTGAGCCTACCAAGAAATAAGTCCACATCCAAATTATTAGGCCAAAGGCATAAAATATCATCTATATACCTGTACCAAACCAGGTTAAAATTAACAATCGTAGGCAAAATTCTACTTTCAAAAAATTCCATATATAAATTAGCTAGTACAGGTGAAAGGGGATTTCCCATAGCCAATCCAAACGACATAGCATAAAACTTATTTTCAAACTGAAATTTACAATCTTTGACACAAAGCTTAATTAACTCAATAAGAGTGTTGTGTTGAACAGGGAAAGAATATTCAGAGATCTTATCTTTTAAAAAATCAAGTAGGTCATCAACAGGGACTTTTATGAATAGCGAGCATACATCGAAGCTTACCAATTTGAAATTAGGGTCATTAGGGAATTTCAGTTTGTCAATAAGATCCATGCTATTTACAATATGTGACTCAGAAATAGAGCCAACTAACGGCGTTAATAAACTAACTAACCATTTTGATAGCTTATAGGTTACGGAGCCCACTGAGCTAACAATAGGCCTCATGGGATTATTAACTTTGTGTGTTTTACTAAGCCGTACAGATATGGTAGTGACGGATTGATACTAAGAAACTGCTGTGAAAACCCATTATAGTTATTTTTTAATATTTCTCTTAATTTTCTGTTAAACATTTTATTAACATCCTCCAATGGGTCTCTATTTAGAGGTTTGTACGTGTCACGATCACTTAATAACGTATTCATCTTTTCAACATAACTGTTTTTGTCCATGATGACGATCGAATTGGATTTGTCCGCTTTATGAAGTCTACCGTAAGCCTACTAATAATAACTCTTATGTGCATTTTTATTCTGACCATCATCCTTCGATTAAATCCTCTATTTTCTCTGCTATGTTTCTTCGAGCATTGAGAGTTGTCAGTCCTGAATTTTTAGATTCCGAGTTATGCAATATCATGAATATTGGTACTAAATTATGTTATCCTATTTCATTTTTAGATAACTGTCTTAAGAAAGCCAAGAATAGGTATTATAATAATGTAATTGTAAAGGAATTTGAGCGTAAAAATATCCTTACCCTACCTTACCATGTTAATTTTCAATACCTTCCAACTGTACTTAAAGCAATTGGCATTAATGTAATCTTTAAGTATAATAATACTGTTAAATCACGCCTAATAAAGAATAGCCCTGATAATGTTGTTGGTTGTGTGTATTCGATTGGATGTACACAATGTAACTCAGTATATATAGGCCGAACCAGTAAAACGTTAGATATTAGGGTAAAACAGCATAAATATGCGTGTAGAACAGCTAATACTTCCAATGCTTTATTTAACCATATGCATAGATGTAACCATAGCATCAAGTGGGATAGTTCTGAAGCGCTTGTTAAAAACAGAGATATAATAGAAAGAAATATTCTAGAATGTGCATTTATTCATTTTAAAAACACTTTCAATAACAGTGCGGGGACGTATAAAATTGACGATATCATGTTAAAATTTCTTTTGCCTCTCATTAACCCTTGTTAAGTATGTGCTAATTGTTTTGTTTTTCCTGTACGTTGTATATATTTATGGGCATCTCGCCTTTATCTTCATTCCCTGACGAGGTGTAGCTTTGATACACGAAAGACCTTGGAATCGTTTTTCTTTTTCCTTGTGGGTTTGCAGCATATATATATATATATAATATATATACAGGGCGTCCCAAAAAAATGTATACACACTTTAACAGCTGATAGCTCAATTGATATTCTTTCTTTCCAAGTTAAACCCATTAGAATTAATAATGGCAGTCAGACTAAGCTTTGAACAAAGGAAATTCATTCTAAAATGCTACTGGAAGTGTGAAAACGCAGTTGAAGTGCAAAGACAGTTTAGGAGGGAGTTTCAAACAGATCCACCAACGCGACTTACCATCACTCGAATTAGAGATAAGTTTGAAGCCGATGGAACTGTTCAGAATGTCCACAAGAAGCGTTCCGGAAGACCACGGACATCGACAAGCCCACAAAGCAAGAAAGAGTACTGGAAACGTATCACCAAAGTCCAAGAAAATCTGTGCGGCAAGCGAGTCGTGAGGTAGGAATTTCAGAATCGTCTGTCCAACGCATTTTGAAGCGCTGTCAATGGAAAAGTTACATTCCAAGATTAGTCCATGCTATTAATGAAGATGATCCGGACGGAAGAGTGGAGTATTGCGAGTGGCACTTGGCACGATGTGGATGTGGACTGGACGAAGGGGTTTCGTAGAATACCCTCCGCGTTCACCAGACCTCACACCACTAGACTTTTTTTATGGGGATACTTAAAAGACAAAGTCTACGCTATAAAACCTGCAACAGTCGCTGAATTGAGAGCAGCCATTGAACGAGAATGCACACAAATACCAAACGAAATGTTTCGTGATGTTTGCGATTCCATTGCTTCGCGTTATCAGCAGTGCCTGGACCAGAACGGACGTCAGTTTGAAAACAGGCGTTGACAAAACAATTAAATAATGTCTGTAGATTCTATTACATTTTGAAAATGAAATGTATTTTAATAAACACTGCCTTTATAATTATTTAAAGTGTGTATACATTTTTTGGGACGCCCTATATATATATATATATATATGTATATTGTCATTTAACAAATTAGGTAAGTCAATTTAGACAATTTATATAATGTGTTTCACCGTGTTTGGTGCTACTGTAGTATGCGGTCTACCTACGATTCGGCGGTCTACCTTTTAATTATAGCTTCTTATCTTGTTTACTAATTGTTTGTTTACATCCCATTGTCAATCGCCCTTGACGATTGGTTAGGTTTAGTCATGATATTTTCGTTAGTTTTAACGAAAATATCATGATTAAACCTAACCAATCGTAGGTAGACCGCATACTACAGTAGCACCATGTGTTTTGGACGTGATCTTTTGAAAATTAATTTTAATCTAAAATTACACCTAATACTTTCAACTCTGAAACTCCGTTAATTATGACATTATCTACAGGCCACGAAGTCCATTTGCGTGAAAAACAAGGGCAACGTATAGATATGCTGTAACTTCATTGCAAAGGGACTTTGTAGCCACTCTGTATATGTATACTTAATTTATATTATTTCCATTTGTTACAATTATTTATAAACGCTGATAGATTTAAGGGTAATTTCTATTTGCATCCAACCATTTATAAATACGGATGAGAGCATGGTTGGTTCTACTTTGTACAGAGTAGCCACAAAGTCCCTTTGCAATGAAATTACAGCATATCTGTATATTATCCTTGTTTTTCATGCAAAGGGACTTTGTGGCCACCCTGTAGAGTCTAATGAGAGGGTTTTTTTTTTATGTCAAGAGTTATCATTTGCATGCTAAATGCTGGTTAAGTTGTGGCAATTATTAAGTATGATTTGTGTTCATTGAAGCGTATGTATTACATACTTGCCAACATTTTGAAAAGCAAAAGCGTTAGGATTTATAACCAATGCCAATGCCAGGGGGTCTGGGAAAATGCCCCCCCCCTGGAAATTTTTAAAAAGCTAGCCTTAAATGATGCATTATAGTGCATTCTGAGCATAAAAGGTTTGATATTATGTGAATGTTGTTCGTGTTGATAGGCTTCAAATCCGTCGCCTACGGCCTAAATTGGTAGGGTTAGCAAGTATGGCATTACTGCTTTTTCATTTTAAAGAAGACTCAAATCAGTCGAATGGAACTCATTCTATTCCACAATTAGCCATTTTTGGGGTTAGGAGTTGCGTTTCTCTGAATCACAAGCTTTGGAGAGTTATTTCTTTAACGTATTATACAACCAAGGTTTTTCTGTTTTTACACGGAACTCTTCAGTTAGTGAAATAATAGAATCTCCTTATAGCGTTCTTCGTCTTAAAGCCGAAATTATAATGTCACAGTATAATATATTCTTTTGAGAAAAGGTATTAATTGCTTATATGAGATGATCTTCTCAAAGATTTTTCACCATAATCATTAAAAAGAGATGTGTATAATATATATATATATATATACACACACCCTGTATATATATATATATATATATAATATATATATATATATATATATATATATATATACAGGGTGTCCCATAAATCCGGCATCATAGGAAAAATAATAAAAAAAGGCAACACAAAAGCTTTTATTTACAGAACGTGCTCAATATGTCCACCATTGTTTTCAATACACAAATTCAGACATGATATCCAGTCAGCAAGCACACGGTGAATGATGTCAGGAGTAATGGTGTTACATGCCCCAATAATGCGCTGCCGAAAATGTTCCAACACCTAATTTTCTCTGCGTATACCAGCGCTTTCAAGTGGCCCCAGAGATAAAAATCTAGTGGCGTGAGATCCGGGCTTCTAGCTGGCCATTCCACAGGCCCTCGACGTCCTATCCAATGACCAGGGAATTGTTGGTACAGGTATTCCCTTACTTGGGTGCTGTAATGTGCAGGAGCGCCGTCTTGCTGGAACCATGTTGGGAAATTTCCTTCTTCGTTCAAGACACTGGGAAATGCTTCTTCCTTGAGCATACGTAGGTAGGTGCCTCCAGTGACATGTTCATCGAAAAAGAGGGGGCCTATGATGCGATCCTTCCAAATGTCACACCATACCATCACCCGAGATGCACCTTGTTCCTTTGAAGAGGTATACCAGTGAGGGTTGTTTTGAGACCAGTAGCGGGTGTTCTGTCGATTTACCTCACCATTTCCATAAAAAACAGCCTCATCACTGAACAGAATGGTGGACGGGAAATTGGCATACCGAGCATAGACATTATGGCCTGTAGAAAGAGAAAAATATGAATTATGGTTTGTGGAAATAGAAAAATATGAATTTCTCCTATAATGCCGGACTTATGGGACACCCTGTATACATACTGTGTGTATATATATACTTCGTTAACCTCGCTGCGGTTTCGTGCGTCGGTCTCTCTTCACACGAAGGTCAAGCTGGTGGCTCCGCCTCTTGGCTTGGCTTGGTGGAGGAGCGGGTTGCTCTCTTGCGCTCTCCACCGCACATAGCCAGGTACACCCGGCTCATCTGGTACCATCCTGAGCCAGGCATCTAGTCTTCTTTTAAAGACTTCAAATTTGACCCCTGTAACGTTTCTGAGTTCCTCAGGAAGCTGGTTAAAAAGTCTTGGCCCCCTGACAACTAAGCTATTTTCCTTCAGTTGAGGAGGTCCCTTGTCGGGCCTTTAATTTGGGACCACTACACATTCTGCCTTTCCTATTTTCCAGCGTTGTTTGGATGGTAATTGGGTCTAGTTTGAGGCTTGGTACCAGTTTTTCGATCATTTTCCATATGTAGATTATGGTATACCTCTCTCTTCTTCTTTCCAGGGAGTACAGATTTAGTTTACGGAGTCTTTCCCAGTAGTTGAGTTCTTTGCAGCCATCAATCTTGGCTATGAAATGTCTCTGCGTTTCTTCTAGCTTATTAATTTCTTCCTTTTTATATCGGGACATCAAAACTGAGCAGTATTCAAGTTTTGGTATGATCAGTGTTCTCAGCAGGGGAATCATTATTGTCTTGTCCCTCCTTTTGAACGTTCTTCGTACCTGTCCCGCGATTCTTTTTGCTTTGTTTATTGCTATCTGATTTTGTGTCTCGAATTTGGCATCCTCGGTAGTAACATGGGCGCAAAATGGTAGCGTGCAGGAATGTGCAATGTTGCAAAGGGGGGGTATGCAATTAAGGAGAAAGGGGGTTATACAATGAAGGGACTATGCAACAAGTTAATGCTGCAAAGAGGGAAGGGGAGGGAGCTTTGGGGGGAGAAGGGAGGATGACCTTCCCCCAAAGGGGTAACCTTAACCTAAGAGAGGGAGAGAAAGGAGAAGGGGAGGGTCTTTGGGGGAGAAGTTGGGATGTCCTCACCCCACAAAGGGAAATCTAACCTAAGAAGGAGAGAGGAGTGTTCGCCTGGCTCCAGCCAGACGCATAATGAGAGTTCATCTGAGCGTCCGCTGTCTTATAAAGTGTAAATCAGCCAGTTGGCTTAATCCACCAGTTAGCTTAGAAGGCTTAATCTGACTTAGAAGACGTAAATGGCTTGTTCAGGTATACATTATTAGGGTTGAGTTGCCAGATTGCGCTATTTATTTAATTAAAGCATATATTCTTGACAGATGGCTTAGAAATCAGTGAGTCTGTTTAGAAGGCTTAATCTGGCTTGAAAAGCGTAAATGGTTTGTGCAGGTGTATATTATTAGGGTTGAGTTGCCAGATTGCGCTATTTATTTAATTAATGCATATATTCTTGACAGTTGGTTTCGAATTCCGTCAGTCGGTTTAGAAGGCGTAACCAGCCATTTGGTGTAAATACAATTAAATAATTTCGTTTATATATACAGGGTGTCCATAAATGTTTACCCTGAAAACAGTATGCTCTCATGTTTTAATGACGAATCTTACATCCGTTTTCTTTTTACAGGTGATCTCGTACACGCATAGAGTTTCTGTGCTGGTGTGTTTCGTCTACCGCATTCGCCGCTAGGAGCGCTGTAGTAGCTGTTCAGTTAAGATGGCATCTGTGACAGAGAAGGCACAATTTGTTGTGTGGCTTGCAGAAACAAAATCTCCTGTCAGTGTTCAGCGAAGGTTCAGAACAAAGTATGTAAAGAATCCACCTGATGTGAAGTTAATTAAGTCGTGGATGAAAAAATTCTTGGAAACTGGAAACGTGGAAAAGGGAAAGAGCAGTGGTAGACCATCAGTTTCCAATGGGACGGTGGAAAACATTCAAACTGCTTTCACACGGTCACCAAGGAAATCGGTGAGACAAGTTTCATGCCAACTAAAAATATCGAAGTCTACGGTGCACAAGGTGTTACACAAACGTTTGAAGTTACACGCCTACAAGGTACAAATTGTTCAAGAACTGAAGCCTGATGACTGTCCAAAACGTGAACAATTCGCTATTGACATTTTGAACAGCATTGACGAGGATAATGACTTCTTGTTACGTGTCTGCTTTTCAGACGAGGCTACGTTTCATCTTAGTGGCAGAGTCAACAGACACAATGTGCGTATTTGGGGATCGGAAGACCCACGTGCCGTAAGGGAGCATATTCGGGGCAGTCCGAAGGTCAATGTCTGGTGTGGACTAATGCATGACCAGATAATTGGTCCTTTCTTCTTCGCTGAGAACACTGTTTCCACAACTCTGTACCTGGATATGCTCACTAATTACGTCATCCCCCAGCTGCAGGACAGGCAGCCAACTGTCATCTTCCAACAAGATGGGGCACCCCCTCATTGGGCGCATGTTGTTCGTGAAACTCTCGACGCAACATTTCCAAATCGATGGATTGGCAGGGACGGGCCAATCCCATGGCCCCCAAAATCACCAGACATTACCCCGCTGGATTTCTTTCTCTGGGGTCATGTTAAAGATTTGGTTTACGCAACAGTTGTTCCAGATATCAGGACATTGCGAGAACGCATTACGGATGCAATTGCAACAGTTAACCCACAAATGTTGGAAAATGTGTGGCGTGAGTATGATTACCGTTTAGACATTTTACGTGCCACTAGGGGTGCACATGTGGGAGGTTATTAAGTTCACTAACTATGTATCAAAACTTTGTATGTTTATCTACTTATGATTAAAACTGTGTTTGAATACGAGTGTTTATTTAAAAGTTATAGCATGCTTTAATCAGGGTAATCATTTATGGACACCCTATACAACCAAAAGAATTAAATAAAACACCATTACATCATTCTGTTTGTTTAGACGAATTATTAGAATCAATTTCATGAAATATATAGAAAATAAATATACACTCCTATACAAACGATGGAATATATATGATAAAAAAAAAAAGTTAAAAATAATAATAGTATAAGAAATACGAACGAGGAATATATATAATAAAAAATAAAATAAAAAATAATATATTACAAAACGATGGATTATAACCATCAATATAGCAATACAAGAGAAATATATATATATATATATATATATATATATATATATATATATATATATATATATATATATATATACACACAATTATATTAAATAATTAAATATATTGAAAATAAATGTACATCAAAATACATTCGCTTTGTTCTACTGTGCTTAACTAAAACACTAAACTCGCACGTAATCGAGTCTACAGTCACATCATTATTGCTTTGCACTACGCAGTAAATACGATTTAACATTATTTCACCTCTCAAGTTATAGGAATACCTATACTTGATGTAAATGGCCCTCATATCGTTCAATACTATTTTTGTGCCCACTTTACATTCGGTTGGCAAGTTATCTTTAAACACGGCTAGCATACAATCAAAAGCACGCACAAAGCGGTCATCGTTAATCACATCATCATTATTAAATACAAGTTTATAAACACTCCTTTCCAATCGAGGGTTTATTCTTACCGACCCGAGCTTTTCAATCGTGAACCCTTCTTCCCACTGCATATCGGCAGTTGAAATAATCTTCTAAGTCGTTACGACAGCTGTTCATTATACAAAGAAATAGTTCTTCAGGGTGAACGGTGTAGGTGAGCTCAGCCCTGTACCGCTCAAGTGCTTTGTACCAAAGTTCATGATATTTCAAAGAGTCTAAACCTTTTAAATAAGCATCCAGCTCTAGACCATTCTCGCCTTGTTCAGTCCTACACTCGGTAAACCCGTCGAGCAGAGCGGTGCATGCGTATTCAAGAACCGTATCAAAATAAAGCATATCCGTAATATAGGCTTCAGCTTGCGGAAACCAATGATTTCAAGCATTCTGTCGAGGATGAAACGGTTTCGCGTAGGAACAAGAACGTTATTATCAGACACATTCTTCCACATCAGTCGTATATCAATGTATGGCTGAGCGTTATTTATACACAACGTTCAAACAATGGCGTATGGGGGGTATCACCAATCTGCTCTCTTCTTGTACCTACACCTGCATGAATTTTATAACAATCCTCACTCCACTTCTCAACTACCACGAAGATTCTATTCATCTCCTCAACACTTAAATAATCAACATTCCGTTAACCAGAGTTTGTTTGTCTACAAGTCGTTTCCAGTACATAGTTAATGGCACCTGTTTCACGCCTGAAGACGCGCAATGACTTCGTCACGGACACATCGTACACGGCATTGAGAATGCTTCTCAAAGGAGGTTCCATCGTATTCGAGGAGTGCGTCCACTCGGTTCAAGTTCGGAGATGACTATGAGCCACAGGCGAGCGGATCGGCTTGGCGGGAGGAGTGAATCATACCATAAGCTGATGAAACGTGTACGGCGTTGTTCCAACGTGAATACTTGTATCCCATTATACTGGGTAGGTGTTTTGAGAAATTTTCCGATACATGAAGCAAAACCAGTTTTAATGTTTTATCACTCCCACTCCCCTGAATACGCACCAGACATTTTTGCTTAGGAGGATTTTCATGAACTAAACACATTTTATTCACACTCCGGCGCACTATTTGAGAGAAACATATGACCATATTTTTCCTTTTTGCTTAGCATGCGATACACATCTATAAATTCTGTTAAATACTCACGCAGACCTTTAGCCACAACCTCACTACAAACCTCGTCATGATATATATCTTAATGTAGTGGTAAAAATACTTAAGATTCTCCATGATGACAAGATTTACATTCTCAGTCGCCAGGTACGAGTACTCGGTATGATGCAACATGACATAATATCGCTTGTCGCACCATTCATCAACAAGATTCGCTAACCATAACCGTTGCTTCTCTTCTGCACTTATTGTTTCTTCTACTTCACGGTGTATGTAAGCTTTTATAAAGTTTAGTCCTACAACATAGTTCAATACATCACTTGTACCACGAAATCCTGCAATGCTCTCGCCAGAATAGCCGTAGAGTATTTGTACCTCTTGTTCCTTCGCACGATTCAATGTAGTCTTAAAAGTATCAAAGGAGGTTGGAATAGGGAGCCATTCAGTAACCTTATCTTCACACTTTGCCGAATACCACTTCCTAAACGTCGAACACGCAATATTAAAGGTAGCCATTATTATTTTTCGTCTACGTAGGGAAATGCACGTCTGATACCCAGGACTTGCAGCGGTCAACTGAGCACGCAGGGAAGAGATATGCCTAGGTAGTAGCAGGAGTCACGTGACCGATCATACAGGTGGGCGGAGCTTAGAACTTTCTCCTGTACACACGCTGGACGGAGCTTAGAATTTTCTCCTGTATACACACACACACACACACACACACACACACACAAAGGAGAAAGTGAAACGCTAATTGAAACACGATTTATTTAATAAACGAATTATTATTCAAGGTATATATATTCACAAATACATGTAATAAATAAACATATCGTTAACAGTAGACATATGTAACAATCAAAGATTATGATATCCAAAGGGTACGGTATCATAGGTACCAGGCACTTGGTAACGTTTCCTATAGGTGCTATGACACACCTTTGTACCCTTAAGTTCCTTCACGCTTCCCAGCTTCTGCGGCCGAAAATTGTGGGTCCGTACAGTTAGTTGGGATGGCTGGTCGCCCTCATCATCATCCAAGCACACTAGATCCTTCAACGAATCAAAGTTAACGACCTGCCGATTCGCCTGGTTGAGTGTGATACCCTTAGCCTTCACAATATATTTCATATCCTACCACACCCTCACCCGTACCCCATAAGTTTTTGGTCCTGTTGAGACAAAAGAGTCGGCGTATGCGATGTCTCCATACTCATCCTTGATCTCATCAGTCAACTCCCCGAGGAATTCACCAATAGGAGGCATGTATTCACCCTCCCTCGCTGTAAATATCACACTATCTGTATCAGCCTACAGAACCCTCCGACCAAGAAAGTGCAATAGACCTCAAAGTTTGATGCGTGCGTAGGCCGTTGTGAAGCTGGCTACAGGTATGTTTGTAACCCTTGAGGTATCTGTGGCCAATTCGGTATTGTCGTACTTTATTATGTAAGTATTCCCTACATTCACGATCTCCATGACCTCTTTATCAGGAGCGTTGGCATAATCCCAGACTTCACTATAACTTTGTGCCAAATGAACGTTCCCTTTGCCAGTGTTCTGTGCAAATTTTCCCCAAAGACTGTTTAGACACAACTTTGCACCAATGCGCTTGCCAGGGTTCTTTACAATTTGGGCCCGGTCAAGCTGTATACCTTCACGGTCACGGTAACGTTGAATATAAACCAATTTTTCATCTTCGGTGTTAACTCTTCGCAGATACCCTAATGCTTCTACCTTATCCTTAAAAAAGCGTTTATATATGGCATGAAAAGGTTGGATAGCTTCTGAAACCTCCACACCTCATGTATCTTCAATATTCTGTAGCCATGGCGAACAGCTAGATCCAGCTCGGGCTTGTATATACACCTCTGATCTTACGCTGGTTGGTTGTATACATCCCCATTGTTCTCCTCTGCGCACTTCACGCACAGGGAAACATGAGCTTGTGATCTATAAACGGGTAAGATCGGCATCCATAAATCGCGGGGGGAGCACATCTACGAAAGAAAGGCCGAAATAGTACCCGTTCAAATTTGTTGAGACACCTCGATGGTGGGCAGGTCAGGTCCCACCAGTTTCTCAGGTGCACCACGGGGTACGGATTGTTCTTCATCACGTAGGGATATAAAGAACAGAAGTCGTAGTAATGGAGTTTCACCCTCCGTAGGCGGAAAGTATAGCTTGAAGGGATTTGTACGCCCTCCGAACAAGCTATCACCGCATTTGAGAGGATCCAGCACCATTGAACGCTTTGATCGTGTTTATTTCTTCACGGTACTGTCCATCTGTTTCCATCCGTGCATCATACTCATGCTCCCACAAGACTTTGTGAGTGAACTGGGAGCCTATAAGTTGATCGCGGGTGCGGGTCCACGCAAGACTGTCGGCAGGAGATCTACCGTGGATATCTCCTACGATTCCACACTCAGGACGGGGGCATCCGTGCCACCAGCAACCGTTAAAGGAGTACACAGTCTTCTCACCAGTGGCACGGTTTTCGCTTAGACCATCAACCCAAAAAACACGACCATTAACCTTAATGGGTACTTCCCCGTGTTGCGGGCATGCTTTATGTATACACCTGTCTGCTGCTGTATGTGTATGAGCCAGTAAATAGCCTTGTGCCCATAACTGCGGGGATTGTTTCTGTGAATGACGGCTAAGGTGTCTTTAGGCATGAAGTTATTCTTGAACACCGAAAAACATAATGAGGCGATCGTGGTTGCGACTTGCAACGGATCGCATTTGAAACGGTCTATGTACATCTTTCTAAAGGCCTGGAAACATACTCTAAGCACGCGCACATCATTCACGCAATAACGCTCACATTCTTCAGCTATATTATAAGGATTAGATCCATTAAAAATGTTGTAGGAGCTGCCAAAATCTTCACGTTCATCTGTACTCATGCATTCATAGTTAAAGTAATGTTTGGGTGGAGGTAGTCCTACATAATTTAAAGTTTCGCTAGTGAGGAATGTGTGAGGGAAATATCCTTTTGAAACTTCAGCGGGTACGCCCATGACCTTGGGTAGCTTGGCTAATTTACAAGGTGTGAATAATAAAGTGTATAAGTTTGTTTCTTCTTTTCAAGGGATCACCTGTAAATATCTCAGATGACTCGTGCTCAAGCAACTCCTTATAAAGGAAATGTGTGTCAAATTTTGCCCCGTTATGGGCGAGAATATACACAATCATTTTTTTTAACTTGTCCTCTAACTTGACAATATAGGACACAAAGAGTTTCACAGGGCTATTGTGGGCATTCGTTTTAAATACGTTTGTCCGTTTACCACATTTGTGACATTCATCATACTCGATCTCCATACACTCATCGCAGATAGTCTGGCTTACAAGTACATGTGGAATAACCTCTTTGGTTTCAGTGTTCGTGTATGTTTCTATATCGTAGTACACAGTTATACAAAGGCTATTTTTAGGCTTAGCGTCTTTCGTATAACATACATACTCTACTCCAACCGCCTTATATTTCTCATGGCATGTACAACAGTGAATTTCATCACACTTATGCTTGAAATTCCCCAAATTATCCATCATATGAAACATACCACATTCACAGATTCTCATTTTCCTCCACGTGCCAATTATCTTATGGAGCTCAAAACAGTTATTATTGAAAAATGTGCGTCTACACACATCACAATCCCTCTTCTCAGTTTTAACTACACGGCTTTCACATTTGGAGCTTTTACACTGCTCACATACCATGTGGCAAGCTTTATAATGTTTCACTATATCATCCGCAAACTCGATACACCCCTCACATAAATCATGATGTCGTCCATATTTTCGACTTTTATCATAACTCGCGTAAAGGTCCGTTATATTACGGATGGGGAGATACGTTGTTCCTGACAGTCCTAAAATAAGAGGGGTCTTGTACGATCTCTCACACAGCTTTTAAAAAGATACACAGTCCTGCGACGATCATCCATTCCAAACACAACTATACGAACATTCATTTCCTGTTCTACCCTTCTCAACTCTTCAGGACCCATATTACAGTCAAACTCAAGTTCACAGTCTACAGCTAGTTTACGGGCACTCTCCACTACCGTAGGCAGCCAAATTTTTTGGGTCCGTGTATTTAGTACAGTAAACATACGCACTAAGACTACTGCTATAAAGTCACAACCACGATCGACGTTTATATGCCGCCTGTAAATAGCCTGAGAATTGAAGTTAAGAGTATAAGGTGTGGCACTATGACCCACAACACGGAATACACGGTCAATATTTACCGTGAAGTTGTCCATATTGAAGGCTATACTACTTTGAGAGGCCTGCATTTCCGGCCTAATATATACTCTATATCTACAGCTGCCGTGCGTCTGAATGGTATTACTACCCAAAAATCATCTATATCTCCGTCATCTGACCCGAACCCGAAGGACAGCCTCGTCCTGACTTCACTTTCGTCGCGGTTCTGAAGAGCTAACTCTACAATACGTGTTCAACACCATTGCTGTACATGGATCTAGTATCAACCCTGACTATATACCAATTTCTAATCAAGGCTGGGGTGGGGGTAGCGGTGCGTACCAACTCGAATGTTATACCATCCTCTACAGAACGAGAAGCTGCTGCTGCTGATGTGGAGGATGTACCCGGAATTGAACAGGAATAAGGGGTATATTTGAGGAAGGTACTATTGTGGGGTTGTGTCGTAAGACGTAGAGGTTGGGCTCTATTACTGGGTCTAACAACCGGCGCAATCCTGGCGCTTTATACCTGACGTGGAGGGCTCTTCATCATGCCTCCGCTTTGAATTGTCGCGTGCTACAGGTATCGCTGGTGTGGACTCGCAGGGGATGGAGTCTGTGATCACTACTACACTGTCGTCGGGGTCATCTGTAATATCGATGAGGGGTGCTGTACCTCATCGTCATTCACGGTTCTGGGAGAAGAGAAAACAAGACTGTAGAATATAAGGTCATCATTAAATATTTATATATTTTGTAAATGACCCACTTAGGAGTGTGACGTGTTAAAAATGGATTCTGTAGAAAAATTCAGGTTCATGAGCTCATCGACATGTATGATATCTGGCCCTACAGGATATGGTAAAACTGTGTTTATGCTTAAAATCATTAAAGAAAAGGGAGAGATGTTCTCAAAATTTGTACATAAAGTTATATGGTGCTATTCGACGTATCAATCAGTGTTTAACAACGAGTACCAAGATGATATTTTGTTCCACAAAGATATATATGACGTTAAATCGTTAAAGGGAAATGAACATACAGTCATTGTAATTGACGCTCTCATGTTGGAGATGGATAAAACGTTCCGAGACATTTACAGTATTCTCCCACCATCTTAACATAACCGTGTTCTTCATCAATCAGAATCTATTTTTCAAAAATAGATACATGCGCGATGTGTCGTTAAATACAAAATAGCTAGTCTTATTCGCAAATTGGGGTATTAGTCAAACAAATGTTCCCAAATCAGCGTAAGGAGTTTTTGTAAGTTTATAAAGAGGCTACAAGTCAATGTTACGGATTTTTGCTTTGTGACCTTCATCCGCGAAACACGTTTAGGGTGCTTCTAAGAACGAATATATTTTCAAACAAGCCTGAAACGTTGTATATTCCATGACAAAGAGGCTAAATAAATACCATGAGTTAATAAAAATCTATCGTCGACTGCCCCGGGCAATGCAACAGATGTTTGCTAAAAATATCGACTCCGACTTTTTAAAATGCATCTGTGAAATCTGTCTTAATTGTAATGTATCAATGAAACCCCCTCAGAAGGCTCGCCTACGCCGTTACAAGAACATAATACATGCACTCGCTCGTAAAAGTCAAACTGTGGGTAAGAAAAAACGAATTATTGTACAAAGAAGAGGGTCATTCCTCCCCATCTTATTTTCAGTTTTGGGTCTTTTACTGACAAGATTAATATAATGAAGAAAGTGGTAGTGATTCTCCACGAAGTGTATGCTTCATTGCAAAGTTCTAGAACCCCGTAAAAGCGGGATTAAAAGAATGGAAAGCGAATTGTTAGCCCTATTAAACAGTGAAAAAACACCTGATGAGAAAAGAATCTTATACCAAGAAGCTCTGCAGAAATTTCTTCTCGATTACGAAAATTATAAGAATTCGACAGAGATCCCCGTGTTTATTAGGTACACCACGGACAAAGATGGGCATGGTGACATAGGGCCTATGTCCGACGATAGAGCTGACCAACCAAAGATTAACGGGTCGGCCACACAACATATCGAGCATGTATTAAAAAGCACACTCCCACATACATTTAGGAATAAAGGTTTAAGTCTTTATAATCTACTGAATGAGGATCCCAACATACAATGGACCGATGCAGGTGAGATCATTGTGGAAGGGGCAAAGGTACAGGGATCGAGAAAGTGGGATAGGCCCTCATCATCAGGATGGAAGCATATTAAAGCAAGACTACAACAAATAAATGTCCCCAAAACAATGATAGGAAATCTGAACAGGTTAAAAGACTTGGAACATGCATCGCACGTGCCACAATTGTTAGAGGAATGTTAGAGGAATGTTTGTTAGAGGAATGGCTTCGTGCTAGGAGACAGAGGGTCGTTCTTAATGGTAGTGAATCGGGGTGGTTGGATGTAGGTAGCGGTGTCCCACAGGGTTCAGTGTTAGGCCCAGTGCTATTCGTAATTTACATAAACGACATAGATGTAGGATTGACTAGTAACGTGTCAAAATTCGCGGACGATACTAAAATAGGCGGTAAGGTTGTTAACGAGGACGATAGAAATAGGCTCCAAGACGATGCAAATAGGATTATGGAGTGGACAGATAAGTGGCAGATGCAATTTAACGTAGACAAATGTAAAGTTTTGCATATAGGTTCTCCTAACAATAATTACACGTACAGATGGATGATAGAGAGTTAGCGGCGTTGACGAGGAAGTAGATTTAGGCGTACGCGTATCTAAGGATTTAAAAGTTTGAAACCAGTGCTGGAGTCTTGCGCAAAAGCTAATAGGATGTTAGGCTTCATAGCGCGTAATTTCGAATTTAAATTGAAGGATATTATATTGCCCCTTTACAAGTCCCTAGTCAGGCCTCATTTGGAATATGCCGTTCAGTTTTGGTGCCCGTATTTGCGTGAGGATATTGATAGGTTAGAAAGGGTTCAGCGTCGTGCCACGAAACTAATTCCGTCATTGCGCAACAAGCCTTATGAAGATAGGATTAAAGAATTAGACTTGCATTCACTCGAAACTAGGAGATTAAGGGGGGAGCTTATTGAAGTTTGGAAAATCGTTAATAACATCGATAACGTAAATTTTGACAAACTGTTCACTTTCGATAATAGCAATACTCGTAATAACGGATTTACTGTAAGTTGCGTGGTAGACGTTTCATTACTAATACCGCTAAAAACTTCTTTACGTTTAAAGTAATTGATAAATTGAATAATCTTCCCGCGCCTGTCGTGAACTCGACCAGCGTTAATATGTTTAAGAACCGTCTAGATAGGCATTTTAAAAATATTAACGTTGTTTAAAATAAAAAGAACAATTAGCAACAGGAGCTCTGGTGGTGGTGGTCGAGGATGAGTCTGTTGACGATTAATGCCAGTTTGTGACATGCCAGCGTGTGATGCCAGCAATGAAATTATTAAAAAAAAAAATTAGACTAACACGAGCGCAGATGTAGCTCGTAGCGTAAACTAACCCACTTTTTGTTTTACTTTACCTACTTTTTGTTTCCCTATCCTCTCCTTACTTGCATGTCTGTAACTCTCTTTACTTGTATGTCTGTAGTTTGCATGGTATGACAGTGAGTTAAGACTGTGTTTGCATGGTTTGTCAGCGTTCTTATTTTACTTCTTTTCATCTTTCACCCCTTTCCTATTCTCTTCGACTATTTTTCCGACTTGTCGGCAGTGGCCGGCGGATGATGATGGTGAGTCTTTTTTCTCTTTTTCTGAATGAATGTTAACCCACGAGTGATAGGTGTTGCTATACTTAACCCCTTATTCTCTTCTCTTAACCTCCTACTCTTTCCTTTCTCTCGGGCTAACCTTAGAGTTGATCTTAGGGTCTTTGTTAGCCTTAGCTTCTGTAGATCTGTAAAATTGAAAACGCCATCACCCCCGACGGTAACACTTCTGAAGAGGAGAAAGAAGAGGATAAACAACGATCAACCCTACCCACGTGCCTCTAAAATACGCAAATGGCTAACATATTAAGAAGACGCTATTATGATATTTTTAGCCCTGCCTCCTACGGAGGCGTATATAGACTGTACAGAAGTGTTTACAATGATGGAGTAGGGAAAAAAGATATTGAGAGATTTCTGCGGGAGCAGGACGCTTATACACTTCATAAGCCGGTGAGAAAAAGGTTTAAAACAGCCAAGACAACAGCTGCTTCGAGTGACTCTATTAGGTAAACAGATTTAACAGACATGCAAAGATATTCAGTGTATAACGATGGTTATCGCTATATCCTATTCATAATAGATGTATTCTCTAGATATCTGTGGCTAATTCCTCTGAAAAATAAATCGCCTGAAACAGTTGCTAAAGCCACCAAAACGTTGATGTTGAAAGAAAACAAGGTTCGTGGCTATTTTTGTACGGATATGGGGAAAGAGTTTATAGGCCGAGCTTTTCAGAACATGTTGACAGAGTTTAATATCAGCTACTGCACTACCAATTCTATACATAAAGCATCTTTAGCTGAAGGAGTTCAATGTACCATACAGGAACGCATGCACCGCTATTTTACACATAAAAACATACAGATTTCTAGACATTCTGGAATCATTGGCCTCATCATATCATACAAACGCTCACACCATCGCACGATTGGGACAACACCTAACGAGATTTTAGGAAGAGGTGCGCGCACAGAGCCTGATGTGAGAAGAGATGGAACACCACTACCACACTCTGCGCGTTTCAAAATCAATGATTATGTAAGGCTATCGCGTTCGGTTATCGCGTTCGAGAAATAAATTCGCGAAGGGATTTGAGCAAGGATGGACACGTGAAATTTTTAAAGTTAGGGCTATGAAGTCTAAAGACGAGATAATGCTGTATTACGTAGAAGATTTGGATGGGGAAGAAATCGCAGGAGGCTTTTACCGCGAGGAGTTGCAGAAAGTGACATTTAATTTAGTAAAAAATTTGTTTAAAATTGAAAAAGTTTTAGGAAGCAAAGGTTCAGGAAAGAGAAAAATGTACCTGGTGAAATGGCTAGGATACCCAGAAAGCTTCAACACCTATATAAAAGCTGATGCAATAATGAAGTTTAAATAGTATGCAACATGGCGCCTAACCATTTCTACGTCACACTCCCGTCCTCCTTGTCCCCGTCTGTACACCCTAACAACACACTAGACAATTTTGTAACAGAACTCCACGGACCCATTGAATTGTGTCGTGATATGTATGAGGTGGGTATATGCGAAATTCAGCTGAATACCCTTTTTTTAGTATTGATTTTAAATAACCCATTTTACGGTTCTTAGAGACTGTAATGAGTGCGAAAAAGCCGGGGTAACTTTGGATGAAACCATGCGTACCGCCCTGACTAGGGATACACGGTATTACAGTACAAAAGTAACACTAGGACCGGGTCACTATGGTGCGGTCGAGGATGTTGTGAGAGACTTAAACGTAAGTTTAAAAAGCTCAAATCTTACAGGCGATTTAGTATACGAAATAGTAAACAATGATCCCCATGCATGTACCGACTGTACCGTGGCCCTAAAATCGCAGGCTAACCGAAATATTAAAGACCAAAGAGTGTTCAAAATTATGACCGATGGTGCTATATTTACAGCAATATAGTGGAGCACCATTTTGTTGGGGATACCCAGGTACACCTGCTGCGCATAGCGCACATCCCCAACCATAGAGGAAGGAGTTTGAGTATGACATATGACAGGCCCCATGATGTGAATGTCGAAGCTAATCTAATAACCAATATCTCAATATATATAAGAACGACTGAGGGAAAAAAATTCCCATTCGGTATTGGGAACTTAACAGTGAAACTGCACTTTCGACGCACTGAGTTATATAATGGACAGAGAACCTTTCACAGTCTATCGAGGTATGAGATACCAGCGTGGTAGTGGACTTGGATCCATTTTTTCAACCATACTACGTACGGCTGTCCCCTTGCTGATGAGGGGTGCTAGATACCTCGGGAGGAAAGCGCTACAATCAGGTCTTAACACGGCAAAAGACATATTGGCTGGGGCTAAACCTAAAGAAGCTCTAAAAAAAACTTAAAGCGTACACGGGAGGAAATCGTCAAAGATGCAAAGAGAAAAATGTGTAGTAGTGGGAAGAAGAAGAGGGTTGTCCGGAAGAAGGGATTACCACTACGTGGCATTAAACGTAAAAGGATATAAAAAAAGAAGTGTTCTAAGCGAATGAAACCTATGGTTGACCATTTTTTTGAGTGATATAAGCTAAGGACATTGATCTCATGAATCATAGTTTGTTTACTACTTGTAGAGAGAGGAGGCACTGTTTCTAACTCGTCATGGCACGCTTCATCCATCCGTGTAGTTCACAGTGTGGTAAATCGGAGCTGTCCCTCTTTGACATGCCCCCAACTCAAGTTTCTATTGAACACAGCGTCTTTATTACAATTAACCCTTTAAACACAATTAGTTCCCCGAGTGCCCCTATAGAATTCGTGATACCCAACTCAGGCCCTTACTTTTTTTTATCCAAGCTGTGTGCACATTAGGGCGGCTCGTTTTTACACTTTTTTCGATATTTGATTGGGGGTAGTGCGGAAAAGTTGCGATTTGGAGAGAAAATAAAGTGCGTAAAATTTTTTTGATCTACGTCAATACCTTCCGGTGGCAGCGAGTCGTTAAAAATCGAAAAATAGGTCTAAAAACACAAAAATACGATATTTGAAAAAAATATTCATAATTATATTTGTGAGTATTTTTGAACGGGGTAGATTGGAAAATGGTTTTAAAGACTTACAAAATAAACAATAAAAATTTCAGCACAATCTGTTAATAACTTCCGGTGGCGTCTTAGCCGTTAAAATATCCAAAATATTGATTTAAAGCAAGTTTTAACAAGATGTTTACAAATGTTAATTCCGGTATATTTCTGTGCAAACAACCCTGAGAACACTATTATAGGCTTGAATAAATTAATAGCAGTCATTGAACAATGAACATTATATAAAATGCACACTGTGCATTGCACACTGCACACTGCTACATCCCCCGTTCCCTACCCTATATAAGCTGGGAAAGGAAGCGACGTTGTCAGTTGTTGTGTGTCACGTGTGGCGAGAGGTTGTGTTATAACTTGTTCATCAACCGTGGTATATCACCATTTACCCGCAGTTAGTTGGTAAATATCGTAAATAGATTTATAATGTCTGAAAAGAAACCTTCAAAAGTAACCAGAACGTTAGCAAAATGCCATAGCATCGGTCAACCAGCAGATTTTGTTAATAATGTTCTACCTACTTATGGAGATGTGCTAAGAGCTTATCTCTGCACCGGAACAACAAAAAACGACAGGCCAAGATCCTCCATTCCAGATTATTGCCAATGACATCATTTCCAAACTTCAAGAGATATGGCTCACAGCTTCAATCCCAACTTTATCAAGGAAAAGAATACATGATATGCTCAAAAACTATCATAATAAGTACAAGACCTTACTTAAAACAGGTAAACTAAAAAGGAATTCTGAAAGTTACAAAAGTAAATTGAAGTCATTTCAGGAACATTCGGAACAACTATTTGATATTGCTTCTTGTAAATGTGGTAATTGGAATTCTTGTTTTTGCTGTAAAGAAAAAAAAGTGCCCCCAAATGAAAGAACATTTTTAGAAGATCAGCGTACAATGTACGCTGATCTTCTAAAAATGTTCTTTAGATTGGGGGCACTTTTTTTTCTTTACAGCAAAAACAAGAATTCCAATTACCACATTTACAAGAAGCAATATCAAATAGTTGTTCCGAATGTTCCTGAAATGACTTCAATTTACTTTTGTAACTTTCAGAATTCCTTTTTAGTTTACCTGTTTTAAGTAAGGTCTTGTACTTATTATGATAGTTTTTGAGCATATCATGTATTCTTTTCCTTGATAAAGTTGGGATTGAAGCTGTGAGCCATATCTCTTGAAGTTTGGAAATGATGTCATTGGCAATAATCTGGAATGGAGGATCTTGGCCTGTCGTTTTTCTGTTGTTCCGGTGCCAGAGATAAGCTCTTAGCACATCTCCATAAGTAGGTAGAACATTATTAATAAAATCTGCTGGTTGACCGATGCTATGGCATTTTGCTAACGTTCTGGTTACTTTTGAAGGTTTCTTTTCAGACATTATAAATCTATTTACGATATTTACCAACTAACTGCGGGTAAATGGTGATATACCACTGTTGATGAACAAGTTATAACACAACCTCTCGCCACACGTGACACACAACAACTGACAACGTCGCTTCCTTTCCCAGCTTATATAGGGTAGGGAACGGGGGATGTAGCAGTGTGCAGTGTGCAATGCACAGTGTGCATTTTATATAATGTTCATTGTTCAATGACTGCTATTAATTTATTCAAGCCTATAATAGTGTTCTCAGGGTTGTTTGCACAGAAATATACCGGAATTAACATTTGTATAACATCTTGTTAAAACTTGCTTTAAATCAATATTTTGGATATTTTAACGGCTAAGACGCCACCGGAAGTTATTAACAGATTGTGCTGAAATTTTTATTGTTTATTTTGTAAGTCTTTAAAACCATTTTCCAATCTACCCCGTTCAAAAATACTCACAAATATAATTATGAATATGTTTTCAAATATCGTATTTTTATGTGTTTTTAGACCTATTTTTCGATTTTTAAGGACTCGCTGCCACCGGAAGGTATTAACGTAGATCAAAAAAATTTTACACACTTTATTTTCTCTCCAAATCGCAACTTTTCCGCACTACCCCCAATCAAATATCGAAAAAAGTGTAAAAACGAGCCGCCCTAGTGCACATGTATGCTAAACTACGTATAGCCCATTCTGATGGAACGGACTGCGATAACAAATATGATGTATACCCTGAAACAAACTTTCTGCACTCCTTATTCAACCAGTGTGACGTATATTTAAATCAGGTCAACATATCGGCAGGAACGGAGTACTATCACCTACGAGCCTATCTGGAAAATGTGCTGAACTTTTCCAAAGAAGCGAAGGATACCTTCTTAATTGCCGAGGGCTATTGTCAAGCTAAAGAAGAAAGTAGTATAAAGGACAAATTTGAAAATTCTAAAAAAAGATATATGAATGTTTTGGACGTCTGCATACATACTTCACATTCCAGAAGTTGCTTGTGAATGGGGTAGATATGAAAATAGAGCTCACCCGCACGAATCCTGAGACCTGTTTAAATCTGGGAACTGATCAAGAAGAGGGAGCAAAACCCGTTGTGATTCACATTATGGAGACATACCTCCGCGTACGGCGAGTGAAACTGAGTTCACCTAAACAAATGGAAATTGAGAAAAATTTACTACACGCCACAGTAAAATACCCATTTAACAAAGCACAGATCAAACTATACACGGTGCATGCAGGGTTGGCCTCGAAACAGATAGAAAACATCGCCCTGGGAAATCTACCTAAAAGGATATTAGTTGGAATGCAGGACCATGCTTCGGTGAATGGAAAATATAAAAAGAGTGCCTTTAAATTCGAGAATTTCAGCCTTAAAAATATAACTCTATACGGCAATGGCGTTGCGTTGGGCGAGGCTATGGATATGGATTATTCATCAGACGCTGTGTTCCCGCTTTGCGCGAGAGCATATAATAATCTGGCCCATATTGCAGGTGCTTTGATGAGCTCGGGTTTGGAATATCGCAGAAAGAATTCATCGATCAGTTTAACCTTTATCCGTTTGACATCACACCTGACTTATCTGCTAGTGTAAATACACACTTAAGTCCACAACAGAGTGGAAACATCTCAGTCAGATTGGAATTCGCCAAACTTATAGACTCGCCTATTAGTGTACTAGTATACCTCGAGTCACAAACCCTAATAGAAGTTGACAGATTTAGGAGCGTTGTCACTGACTTTTAAAATGGATGCGAATACACTTCAGAGAGAAGTGAATAGTGAACGAATCACACATTCCAAATTTATCGGTGTGTTTCCGAAGAATGAAAATTGAAATTGCCAACTACGAGAGATTGTGGTAGTCTTATTGTGAAGACAGATTTTATTGGTAGTGAAGGGATTCACTGGTTTGCAATCTATTTTAAAAATAGGGACCGCATGTACTATTTTGATTCACTCGGTACTCAACCCTGGAGTGACCCTGTTATTGTAAAGTTTCTCGAACAGATGCATATCCCCGAAGTTGTATGGAATCCTTTCCGTCTACAAGGATATTTTAGTAATACTTGTGGGATGTACTGCCTTTCATTTCTCATGCATATGTCACGTGGTAAGGAATTTATAAATTTGTAAAAATTATTCGACCCGTGTCATACTCAACGAAACGACGAAATGATATGCAGACAGATAAAAAGCCGTTTTCCGATTGTGCGTACTCGTTGTATAGTATCATGTTTTGTTCGTGTATATATAGATTTGTAACCAATAATGTTAGTTTGTATATTCTGTAGTTTAAGATGTTTATTGTACTAAAAACATGATTTCTTTCATTTAATTGATGAAAATGCATTGTGTCTTCACCGAAAAAAAAGACCGAAACATAAGAAAAACTTCCATTATTTCGTTAATGATGTGACAATCGCTGAGTTGACTGCTCGGTAAAACTTCTACCTCCGTATTCAGGTCCACGACATGCGTTTCTTCAAAACGAAAAGATTGTATAACACGAGTCAAATCCTCATCGGACCTTTAAAGAGAAAGCATAAATAATTAGCTCATACTGATTCTTTTTTAATAAAAACCCAATTGCTTAAAACATATGCAGAGTATACATATATTAAGAGTATTACAATGTGAAGATATCTTCGAACCGTTTAGAGAAGTTCCTTTAAAAGAAAATGCAGAATAACATTTATGGAAATTATAAAATTATTTAAAATTTGCAAAGGATTGCTATAAAAACATTCAACGAATCAAAACAGGACTTTAGCATAATATTAATTGCAGACAAATCTATAACTGCGGATACCTACTACTTAAATGAAGCATTTTTAATGTGATGAGATGAATTACGACAACCCTCCATATATATGATGAAATAATCCAGAACAGTTCTCTTTCTCCTAATGACAGGCACACTACATAAATAACCAGTTCGCGAATAACTGACTACAAAAAATAAAATTACAGGCACATAATAGGGTGTGTCAGTTTTAGTAAAGTCAATAATTAAAAACTACTAATGCTCAAATGATGTCATATTATCTAGCAAACTTAGAAATATCTTTAGTGTTGTTTAAAAAAGCCATTTACCTACTTATATTTGACCATAAAGGTTTGAAATATAACCTAAATATGACTGTAGCATCGTATATCAATGTGCCATTGATATGTGTGATCAACTTTGGTTATTTTTGGTGTGCAGTATGGTTTCTAAGTTTCACATAGTCACAAATGCTGGAGTTTTGATTGTGAATACATGTGTTTTCCCTCCTTTTTGACAATTTTGATTACTTCGTAATGTAAATATTGTGTAATTCAAATTATTCGAAATGTTATGTGTGACCCAAACTTTCTGTATATTTTGATATGATAGATATATGAAATTGTCATTACTTTGAATAATTAAGTCTTGTACCTATAACAACACAACCTTTTATCTGAGCTTATATGAAGATATTAAGAATTTTAATTAACTTAATTTTATGTAATCATAATCAGTAGGCCTATCAAAATTTCAATGACATTTCTTTTGTTCACAGGTCCACAGGATGCCAGAAAGAAATCAGAACCCGAAGTAAATCAAGTTGTCACCTAAGTCATTTGGTGGGGACTGGGAGGGAACTTCCCCCTGCTGAGCTGCCCACAGCCAGAGATCTGCTGAGGTATGGTTTGTTGAGGAGAGAGATGAGTGAGGAAGACAGGAGGAATTACCCAGTTAATGACCTGATTAACAACGGCATTGTTCCAGGGCTACTGGCTCAGTGGAAAAAGGCGAACGCTCTATTCACAGGACCTGTAATCAACACTGAGGTCAGGATCAGGGCTAAAGTGAAGGCACTGTGGGATGAGGCAGTGAAGATGTCCATTGACAATGTAAAGCTAGAGGTCAAAGATAGGTTCATGATGAAACTGGACAAAATGGTGGACATCCTGACCTGTCACTGTGTGATCAGGAGCTGCAGTGAGCTTGGGTACAACCCTGTCTGCGCAGTGAGGTTCACATTGACTGCAGCTGCAGGAGCGAGCAGAAGATACCAGTGCAGGAGCTTGCCTTCATTAAAGGTCAGAGAAAAGGTGGGAAGTGTGGGGCACACCAGATGGGTCTAGCTGATCACCCTGAGACCAGGAGACAGGAAGCAGTGCTGCAGAGACAGGAAGGCCGAGGAGAAGAGGAGGAGGAAGGCAGAGGAGTCAGCCAAGAAAGAAGAGGAGTTGAGGGAGGAGTCACTGCTGGAGATGGAGTTGGAGGAGACTGGAGATATACTGGAGGAGGCAGGGAGGAGAGAGGAGGACGAATACTTCATATCAGAGGCTGCGACAACTTCTTCCTTGCCTGTGGCTAAGAAGAAGAAATACAACACTGAAGATATCACCAACATAGCTCTGGCTAGCTTAAGACATCACACTGGGCTGAGAGAGAGTGCAGAGATTGCCACTGCTGCCCGGATTGATGCTGGTCTTATCACAGAGTTTGACACAGCACTGGTGATTGACCACAACAAGGTGAGGGGGGCTTAGGAGAAACTGACTAAGGAGCTGGTCAAGAAGCTTGATGAAGAGATTAGGGAAAATGGCATCACCTGTATCTTCTTTGATGGGAAAAGAGATGACACCAAAGTGATGATGGAAGTTGAGGGCAGTGACTGGCAGTTTCCTGGCCTCATTAAGGAAGAACACTACACAGTGTGCAATGAACCAGGTGGGAAATATTTGTGGCATTTTGTACCAGAGGAAGCTGCAGAGGGGAGAAGTCATGCTGAGGTCATTGCTGATCATCTGGTGAACTGGCTAAGAGAGAGAGCAGCAGACCAGACCCTTTTGGCCATAGGGGGTGACAGTACTAATGTGAAAACTGGCTGGGAGGGAGGGAATGCATTATGTGGAGGCCAAGCTTAGCAGGAAGTTGGTGTGGATTGTCTGTGACTTGCACACTGGGGAGCTGAGTCTCAGACACCTGGTGATTGCACTGGATGGCAAGACATTGAGCAACAACAAGTGGTCTGGGCCCCTAGGGAAGATGTTAGACACTGCCACTGAGCTGGAGATCAACCCAAACTTCACGAGGATCACTGTTGGTCCTCCTCTACCCCATCTCAGTCAGGAGGTAGTGAAGGACCTCAGCACAGACCAATCATATGGCTACAGAATCATCACTGCCATCAGATCGGGAGAGGTACCTCAGAGTCTAGCTCTCCTGGAGGTTGGGCCAGTCTGTCACAGTAGGTGGGTCACCACGGCTCTAAGGTTCTGCAGAGTGTGGATTTCCAAACATCGACTGAATGGTCGGAACCTGAAGAATCTGAGGATAATTGTGGAATTCATAGTGGGAGTCTGCATGCCAAACTGGTTCAACATCAAGTTAAATCACAGCTGGGTGGAGGGTCCCAGGCATGTATTGTACCAGCTGGAGCTGCTCAGAAGTCAGAAGAAGGAGGTGATAGGAATAGTGATGCCTACAGTGAAGAGATCAGCCTGGTATACACACTCTGAGGCCGTGCCCCAGGCCATGCTGTGCAGTGAGGTGGAGGAGGAGAGGAGGGAGGCAGTGAAGAGGACACTGGAAATCAGAGGTGAAGGAGATGAGGACACACAGGTAGGAGACTGCAATGTCAAACCAGGAAGACTCCTGACATCAACCCAGATGCCACCAAACTCTCGGAGCTTATTGACCGGAACTCTGGCGTGACTGAGCCTCCTCTGACCTGCTCCCTCACCACTGCTGCAATCAAGGAGTTTCTGGATAGACCAATGGAAGTTCCTGCATGGCCCACACACACACAGTCAGTAGAGAGGTGTGTAAGGATGACAACTGAAGCAGCACAACATGTTTACTCACAAGAGAGGAGGGAGGCGTACATCAGTGGCCAGGTGGCCAGTAGGGAGCTCATGTCCAGGAACAAGAGCAAGGCAGACATGGCATCCTTGGCAAAGTTCAAGAAACCTATCTGTATTTCTGATTTTTAATATTGAAATACAATCAAAATGTCTTTAATTGTATGTATGTTAAATGTAGTTATATATGGCATCCTTGGCAAAGTTGAAGAAACCTATCTATATTTCTAAGTTTCAATATTGAAATAAAATCAAAATGTCTTTAATTGTATGAAATGTATGTAAAATGTAGTTATATACAATAAAAAAATACTTGCAAAAATTGCTGATTTTTCGTAAACTCCAACTTCAAATATAAGTAGCTAGGATTGGTCAAATCTGGATTTTAAAGCCATATTTCGATTTAGCACATAGAAATGCATCATTTGGTCACTAGTAGTCTTTGAAAATCTAAAGATTTCACTTTGCTCCCTAAAATTGACACACCCTAGGCACATAATTACTTAAATTTCTACGGCAGTCCCTTGCTTCGGATCGTAAGGAGCGTCATTACAAATATCATCAACGGTTTGCGTTGGAAATAGTGCGTCCCGGTCGGCTGCGTTAAAAAGATTAATTGTAGACACCGCTGCAGTGTCTTCAACTTGATATAAATCTGGTAAACTGTAAAGTTCTTGATTCATGACGGAGGGAATGTTTATTCACTGGTGAAAATAACTACTGTGAATCCCAGCTGAAAATATTTCCTTTTATATGCATGATCCCCAAGCACCACCCCCAAAAGACTAATAGGTGGTTCGTAAGTTTGATGATTGGTTGTCAATGTAACTGGGCCGAGCTATGTTAAATTTTGTGTGCCAATCGTAACACCGATATAACGGGTCGACTAACGGTGTCTTTATCTTCTATCCGTAGATTTAATGCTCACATCTCAAGGTGTATGAACTCACTTGCACGCTCTACCACGATGGTTTCAATTATTTGCACTGATATTTGCGCCCACACTATTCTCGGCTTTCCCATTTTGGAACCCACCCCTTTATGCAATATCCCTCACCCCTTTGCAACTTTGATCAACATTTGCCACTTGCAATCTCTACCACGACAGTATTTGCATTATTATTATTTGCGGTCATACTATTCGATCCTCAACTTTCCACAGTTTGATTCATCTATTCAACTTGACTCTGTACTTGCCAATTCTCGCGTAGGAATGTGATTAAATTGTGTTTAGTTCGTGAAAATGAATGTCTGGTTGGGCTGGTAGATAAATGGGCACCCTAGATATCCTAGTGGTTAAGACGCTGGGGTGCTTATCGGAGGTTAAGAGATCGAGTCCGGTCGATGACATTGTAATTTCTGCCCGCCTTTGCTGAAGCGTAGTTCGGATTCAACGTTAAACTGTAGGTCTAAGGCGGGTGGCTAGCTTGATCTTAGTCAAACTGAACAATTCGGGGAGAAGGAAAACCGATTTAGTTTATTATTACTACTGTAATTTGCACCACCCTATATTTATATATATATATATATATATATATATATATATATATATATATATATATTGTATATGGGAATATGATAAGGAAATTCATTACTTAATCAAAGGCTAATTTAGCCTATAAATAATTTGTTCACGGAAAACAATCACGTGATGCTTATGTACATATATTTAAGTTGTTTTTAACTTCAATAATAATGGCAATAATCCATACAATATTTGAAGTGAAGTGAGACGAAAACCAGTTTTGAGACGATATGTAGGTCAGGTTAACCGCAAAGGTTCACCTTTTTGCCCGACACTTCATGTGTGTTTCGTGTGTTATACCGCTATTCTTCTGCCTTGGAATAAAAAAAGAAGTTATTTTTAAAGAAAGGATCGCTGACAAGTTTAGAGATTTAAAATGTTGTACGAATTAAAATTTTTAGTTTTTAAATAATTATTCAGTATGTTTGTAAGATTTTTTCTTTTAAATGTGCAAGTTCATTATATATACACAGCGTTTAAAGCGTGTATTGTTATTGTGTGTGAGGTTTCTTTTATTGTTAAATAAATGAGGGGTCCCGCGTCTTACGGTACCTAAGCGCCAAAATTAAAATTCGCCACAAATCGCCTCCAAAGTTCAGCAATATTCTGGCAATAGTATCTTTGTTATTAATTGAGCTAAAACGTTCATATTTGGCTAAATTAGAGTTCTAAGTATGCTAATGAAGGTGATGAGTTTTTGGAATAGATTTTTATATTTTATATTTTATATATATATTTTTTAATTTTTTGATTTTCTTATTATGCCGAAGTTTGGGTGCGATTTCTGGCACAGAATGAGGTGAAAAAAGTAATTCGCTTCATAAGGTTTTCAACCATACTTCTAGTGTCGTAAGGTCATTATAACCCAAACCAAGCGATAGAGGAAGGGTGAAAATAGTGATATCCATAAAAAACACGTTTTCCCCTATGGTGGCGCTTAGGTACCTTAAGACGCGCGACCCCTCAAATATACTAGCGTGAAGGTACGAATTAATTTTAATTGAAAATAAAGGAATAAAGGAGTCCTTTTCTTGATTTCGCAAATTTTTGTTTATAAAAATTACAGAAGATATATAGAAAGGATTGCCAAAAGTAAATACTGTACACACTTTCGGTTTGACATTAGAGTAATTTTTTGATTTTATATATATATATATATATTCCTCGTTCGTATTTCTTATAATATTATTATTTTTTTAATCATATATATTCCATCGTTTGTATAGAATGAACTACTGTATATTTATTTTCTATATATTTCGTGAAGTTGATTCCAATAATTCGTCTAAATAAACAGAATGATGTAATGGTGTTTTATTTAATTCGGTTTAATTGTATTTCCTTTATTGTTAATATTGGGATTCGTTCAAATAATTAGTTCTCCTGCTGAACAAATTTAAGGAGAAAGTCACTCTTGCCTTTAATAAATAAATAAATAAGTGGCAACTCACCCTAATAAGGTACACCTGAACACAATTAAAATATATATGGGTATCTAGCAACTCACAACGCTATATATAACAGCTGCTGGGCCCCTGGACGCTCATTATGCGATGGACTCCGGTGGAATGAAAAACTCTCTCCTTCTTAGGTTAAGGCTTAGGTTATGCTTCCCTTCGGGGGTGAGGACATCCCACCTTTTCCCCCAAAGACCCTCCTCCTTCTCCTTTCTCTCCCTCTCTTAGGTTAAGGTTACCCCTTTGGGAGGAGGTCATCATCCCTTCTCTCCCCAAAGCTCGCTCCCCTTCCCCCCTTTGCAGCATTGATTTGTCGCATAACCACCTCCCCCCTTCATTGCATAACCACCTCCCCTTCATTGCATAACCCTCCCCCTTCATTGCGTACCACTTCCCCGTTGTTGACACCCCTTTGCAACATTGATAAACATTTGCAACATTGCAACATTCTTGCACTCTACCATTTTGCGCCCACACTACTCTCTGTCATTATTACCCCCAAATCGACCGCTTTTGTGTTTCTCTGAATTACCTATCTATCTGGAGCATAATATGCAGTCTGTTTAATTTTCTAATTTCTACCATATCTCAAGAGCTGAAATTTCTCGGTGTTAAATGTCATATTTTTGTCTTCTGACCATTTGTATATTTTGTTTGTGTCCCTCTGCAAGGCCTCCACTTCATTTGCATCTCTGATTTTTCTGCTGATCTTTGTATCGTCTGCAAATGATGTTACTATACTGTTGCTGTTAACTCCACTGTTTATGTCTGTTAGCATGAACAGGAGTGGGGCAATCACTGTACCTTGTGGTATTGAGCTGCGTACTTCTCATTCTGATGATGATACACCTTGAATTTTGACGACCTGTAGTCGTTCTCTGAGGAAGTTAAAGATCCATTTTCCCACTTTGCCTGTTATTCCCCCATGTTTCATTTTATGTGCTGTTATACCATGTTCGCACTTGTCGAAAGCTTTAGCAAAATCCGTGTATATGACATCATAGTTTTCATTACCTTCAAATGATTCTAGGGTATTGTTATAATGCTCTATAAGTTGTGATAGGCATGATCTTCCCGATCGGAATCCGTGCTGATTTTCGTTGAATTTTTCCAGTGTCTCCAAGAAGTCAGATTTTCCTTTGACTATTCTTTCAAATATTTTGGTGAGGTGGGACGTCAATGATACTGGTCTGTAGTTCTTTGCTTGAGATCTATCCCCTCCTTTATATATAGGGACAATGTTTGCTCTTTTCAAGATGCTCGGTATTTCCCCAGTGTCTAAGGATCTTCTCCATATCCAGTATAAGGGTGTAACAACTTCATTTTTACAGTTTTTAATTAATAGTGCGTTCCATTTGTCCAGACCTGCAGTTGAATGTGATTTCATTTGTCCTATCGCTCTCACTACATCATCTGGGTTAAAATCAGTCTGTTATACATTCTCCTTGCAATTTCTCTTCGAAGAATGCATCTATGTCAGGTATCGCTTTGTCACTTTTTGGGGTACCTAAGACTGATTCATACTGGGCTCTCAATGTTTCAGATATTTCTTTCAGATCGTCGGTTAGTTCATTAGTTCCTTTCGTTAAGGGCCCGATAGTAGCGCGCGTTTTTGTTTTCCTTTTCGCATAACTGTAGAAGTATTTTGGATTTTCCTTTATTGCTTCTACCGCCTTTTCCTCTTCCCTCTCTGTATGGCCCTTTATCAGAGTTTGTATTTCCCTATCGATACCCCCCAGTTTTTCTTGTATTACTTTCTTGGCATTGTTGTCTCCGCAATTTGCTAACTTCGTCGCTACTCTCTTTCTTTTGCGGAATATTCTTCTCTTTTGCCGCTCTAGCCAGTTCCTCTTTCCTTTTGGTTGTATTTTCGGAGCATATTTTTCCAAAATTCTCAACGTCTTTTCTTCCAAGGTAGTTAACATTTCCTCAGTTGTTTTATTTTCTAAAACAAACTGTTCTCCACTCTATTTGGGCCATGTGTGATCTGATTTCTTCCCAATTTATGGTCTTGGAGTTTAAATTAAAAAGCCCCAAATTTGCTTCTTCCTTCCGTATGTGTATTATCTTTTAAAGTTATCGCCATATTTGTTGATAACTCGATTATATTGTGGTTTGAGGTAATAGTTGGGGTTATTTTTATATCGGCAATCAAGTTCGTGTTATTTGTGAATACCAGATCTAGGCAGTTATTTTTCCTTGTATTTTCTGTTATCTCCTGTGTCAGTATAAACTCGTTTGTGGGAGCCATCAACATTTTTGCTTGCTCCTGGTCCTCTCTTGTGCCCCCCTTATCTTGCTGTATAAATATATTTCTACCCACCTTTTTGTATTTTATAAATGGGAAATTAAAATCGCCGCAGAGTATTATATTCGGGGATGGAGAGTTTAGGGACTTTATTAGGGTCCTGATATCATCAATGGCATCCGAAAATTTTTCATTTGGAAAGTTTGGAGGTCTATAGATGACTATCAGTACCAAGTTTAGTTTCTCTGTTTTCACTGCAAGGGTTTCCACGAAGCTGTTCGATTTACTTATTACTGTCTCAGTCATATGCCTCTCATGTATATAAATAGCACATCCACCTTTACGTCTCGCTGTTCTATCCGCTCTTATTAAGTTGAATCCATCGATATGCAATTCTTTCTTATCGATACAGTGTTCGCAGTTATCGCAGTTTCCTTGGCAATCTTTAAGATGTGTTTCTGTGAGGCATGCGATGTCCGCCCTAGTTTCGTCCATAAAACCTTTCAGGCGAGAAACTTTGTTTAGAGAATTGTTCGGTTTTATTCCTTGAATATTTGCAAGGAAAATGTTTATGTTCTTTGTTTTGCATTGCCCCTTGTGCATTTTAAGTTCATTATCCTTTGGTTTCGCGTGTTTTGTGGCCTTGTGGTCCTCCGAGATGGATCTGTTCCTGCCTACCTGTTCTGGTAGCTTCTTCCTCTGTAGCGGTCCGGCTATATATATATATTATATATATATATATTATATATATATTATATATATAGCGATTCCCTATATACCGTATAGAGAATCGCAGAAGTCTCTCTTATACTACTTTCCGATTTTTTTTGTAGTGGATCGGAAGATTCTCTGGAGCTTACTAAATTCTCTGAAGGTTCCCCGATTCTTCTTGTAACGTATCGGGAAATTATTTTTTTCTATTTAAGAGTAAGTTCTCTGAAGAATGCAAGGCTCGAAGGAGAAGACAAAGATATTCTCTTACTGTAGTTTACTGCTAAAATGTTACAGGTAATGCTCAGCCTCTAAGTTAGATCAGACAATCAGAATGAACATTGGAGAAATTTTATGGGTTTATATACTGAAATTATTACTGACATCATTATTATTTAATGCTGATCTGTCTCAATAGACTTATTTACTTTGAAAAATATTTAAAAACAAGGTAAATATTTTAGCTGTAGTAATGTCAAGACTGAGAAGCAAGATATTTGAAGAGGAAATCATATTTTTATTTTTAACCGCATGTTTGACAGATCTGATGTTATCATGATCTGCCGAGTTAACTAAAAATGGAAATTGAAATATGCCTTTTATTATGAATTACAATTAAATATGCGTGTGAGCCAAAATTAAATGCTTAAGATTTAAAATTAAACGTTAAGCAGGGCATGACTTCAGCTTTTACAACGAAGAGAAAATGTATACAGGAAATGAACATTGCAGAATTTAACAAGATTACATTATTGAACTAAATCTAAAAAGATTATTAAGTAATTTAAAAACAAATAATTCAACAGTTATTCAGCGGAAATAAAATAAAAAGCAAAATTTTTTATCCAAACTCATGTCAGTGTTGCGACTTTGGACTCTATATGTCAAAATAAATATATGAATATAAATATATGTGAATATAAAAATTATATGAATATAGAAATATATGAATATAGGAATTATTCATTGTTCATTTTTACATAAGTATTATATGAACATAAAGATTATATGAATATAAGGATTATATGAATATAAAGATTATATGAATATAAGGATTATATGAATATAATGAATACAAGGATTATATGAATATAAGAATTATATGAATATAGAATCATATGAATATAAGAATTATATGAATCTAAGAATTATACGAACATAGGAATTATTCATTGTTCATTTTTATATATGAAAATGAAAATGTTTATTGGCAGACTATAGTCCATATGACAAATAATATTAATACAATGACAGTTCACATACTAAGGATATAAATATTTACAGTTGATTAAAAATAATACAGTTATGTCAAAGTTAAGTGGAGCTACAGACAGACGTTTTCGTACCAAGAATTCCATAGCTTAGACTTTAGAGGGTAAAAGGCAGGACTCATGGATAGCTTGGATAATCGGGCTGGTTTATTTTTTAATTCTTTGCATTAGATTGTACTGAACACGTCTTGTTACCTCCGGGAAGCTTGGGACATTCTGGATAGAAAACATTTGCAAAGCTGAGCATCTCGGGGGGGTAATTTATGTAAGAGTCTAAAAGACCTGTTGTACAGCAAATTTAGGGTTCTGCCAGAACCTTTTTTATAATTCACCCAGAGTTGATGTCTGTATATATTACTGCAGAAAGTACGAAAGAGAATATCTTTAGCTTCACTTGTACAAAACCGAAAGTTCCTTATAGTCATATTCGTTTTAGCACAAAGGCTTCGAGATTGCTTTCTTATATTCGAGTCATCGCTCAAGGAGCTGGTAATAGTTTGACCCAAATACTTAAACTCTTATACTTCTCAATTACTTCATCTTTCATTTTAAACCTTATATCAGCTGGCTGATTACAGCTTTTAGGATGAAATTGCATAACCTTAGTTTTTGCAACATTAAAAAGCATATCATATTTATTTCTGCGAATCATTTCGCAAACTTTTAGTAACCGATCCGGACCTTTAACAGAGGGACTTATTAACACCATATCATCGGCATAAACTAAGTTATTTATCCTTGTGTTATCTATACAACATCCCACTGTTGCCTCATTAAGTGAAGCAATTAATCCGTCAATATACACATTAAACAGCATGGGGAGAGCAAGGAGCCTTGTCTCAACCCGCAAGAGGAGCCAAAACATTAACTGTAAAAGATTGGTGGGAATACCAAAATTTCAATACATTTAATATGTACATGGGAAGTTTCCTGTCTTCCAGTTTTTTAAATAAAATAGTGTGGTTCACTCTATCATATGCCTTACTTATATCTAGGAAACAGCTATAAATATTTGAATTACTGTCAATGCATTTAGCTATTGTTTCTTTAAGTACATATACATATATATTATACGGCCCTCGGAGGTGAATTAAAATTAATTACTGCAAGAGGATATAATATAGTACTCCTGGATCGGGAAGATGGCCGTCTCGATGTCTGGCGGTCCGGCAATCACAAAGCACTTCGTGGATCCTGTAGACTTCTTATCCCAAGTTCTCAAAGTCAAAGATAAATGAAACTCGTCGGCAGTTATTAATTTAATCAAATTTAGCGAAAGGGGTTATAATCAATTACAGTGAATTAAATATTTCTTTTTCACAGAGAATTAACAATATGAATATTTCTTTTAATAAAAGTTTATAAGCACAATAATAGTTAATCCTTAATTGTAAGATATTAACTAAGCCAGAGACCCCTCTAAGTCACCCTTGTCCGTTCTGAGTCTCCAAGCTTGTATGAGTCAATTGCTAAGTCTACTACCTTTTCCTACAGTCAGACTCCATTTGAAAACCCATTCATCTTCCAATTCCAAAAGCAATTCCCTAACGAGCTGACTTTCCTTCCTCAGCCCCGAGACCTGTCTCCTCGGAATCTCTCGTAAGGGCATTGAGCCCCTTCTTATATAGTCAAAGGAACGGAACCTGCCTACGACACCACGCAAGCGGTTGACGTCACCTGAGAACTTTGGAGAAGAGAGCGTCTCACAATCCATTGTGTTTCCCAGGTGAAATCAAAGAAACCGTCAGCGTCACTGGCGTGTGATTTCCATTCGGGTTCGGAAGGAAATTAGTCGTACACTAGCGTGTGAATTATTAAATTAATGAAATTACATAAAAATAATTGTGTCATCAGGGCGCGGCTTTAATTCGATGATAAATCAAAATATAACATATATATATATATATATATATACACACATGTATATATGCTGTAGTGCATATACAGTATAATATATATAGTCACACCTGGTCTTTTTATTTTGAAATCCGTGTCCGGCCCGACTAGTGTTGCTACCTTTTCATTTCAGTAAATCTGGACACCTCTCTTCCATCCCGCCCCACCCAAGCCAAAAAAAAATTTCCTGTCAACCCACAGTCCCTTTTCATTTCAGTAAATCTGGACACCTCTCGTTCCCCCCCCCCTAAAGCCAAAGAAAATTATCCTCCCAACCTAGAGTCCCTTATAATTGAAGTAAATCTGGACAATTTATAAGCACATTCATTATTTTTAAGAAATAATTTTTAAGAACTAATGAAATAAGAAATAATTTTCTTCCGGACCGTCCGGACGAAATTCGGACAGGTGGCAAATATAGGCCCTACCCGTAAGAATTTTATAAAACATGTATCCGGCTAGGCACTGTCACCGCCCTATAACACTATGCCATTTATAATATTATAGGTGTGTGACTATCGAAATTGTGTATTATGACAAGCAGCAGCTATAAAACTAATGTTAGCAACATTTTTTAGAAACTTTACAAATATTTTATATTAATTTTGGTAATTATTCGGTTTTACACCCAGTCTGTTTTTATGATGAGAACAAACTTTTCTGGTCAATTTTGAGGTGTTTTGCACGGATCTGTCATTCGTTTCCTGTGCAAATGCGTAGTTTTCGAGATATCGTCATCTCGAAAACTACGCATTTGCACAGGAAACGGATGGCAGTTTTGTACAAAACACCTCAAAATTAACCAGAAAAGTTTGCTCTCGTCATTTTCGTTTAAACTAACGAAAATATCATGACTTAACCTAACCAATCATCAAGAGCGTACAGTTGACCTAACCGGGTATTCAGTTGACCTAACCAGGCATTCAGTTGATCTAACCGGGCATTCAGTCGACCTAGTAGCATGGGCGCAAAAGGAGAGAGTGCAATGTAATTGAAAATGTTGATCAATGTTGCAAAGGAAGTGTTGCATAAGTTATGCAACATAGGGGGAGGGGGATGTTGAAAGATGTTATGCAACAAAGGGGGAGTGGGGAATGTTGCAAGAGAAACAAGGGTTATGTAACTTGGAGGCGGAGTTATCCCCCAAGAGAAAGAGAGAGGAGAAGGAGAGAGAGGAAGAGAGGTGTTCGCCTGGCAGAGCCAAGCGCATATTAAGATTTCAGCCGAGCGGACGTTGTCTTATAGGCCCCTAACCAGCCAGTCGGCTTAATCAGCCAGTGCCTCCAGGCATTATCAGCCAGTTGGCACAGTGTATATTTCATTTTGGCACGTACACACCCGTCTATACCCTCATAAAATATTACATACAACGATTATATGCGTCGGGTTCGAGACCCGGTGGCGGAGCGTCCTTCCACAGTTGGTAGCCATGGTAACCTAATGATCCGTGTTAAACTGTAGGTCTAAGGTGGAGTGTAAACATCCTCTCACGAATGGTAGATAAATGGGTAACCAGTCTCCCTCTCGCCCTCTCGCTCTCTCCCTCCCTCTCTCTCTCTCTCTCTCTCTTTCTCTCCTTCCCTCTCGCTCTCTACCTATCTCGCGCTCTTTATATATATATATATATACACACACACATCCCCGTTAAAAAGTAGGTCTAGGGTGGGGTGAAAAGATTGACATTCGTCAGAATGAACATTCGGGCGGAAGCAATCGAACTTGCGTAGATAGAAGTTCATTCTGTTTCACCGCGTTGAAATGGTGGAGCGCAGCTGATGGTTAGAAATCTTGATCTTCAAACAAATTGGGAGAATTGTAGGCGATAACTGACTCATAGTGTATATTCGAAAAGCATAAGCGAAAAAAACACACGAACTGAGGCTCTGAGATGAATTGACCCTTTTTATAAAGGGGCCTTGTGACCAACCCACAACACACGATTCGCGAGCTTCCTATTGGCTATCAGTGAATTTTGGGCGGGATTAACGCGTAGGCCTGCATAGCGGCCAAACAGAGATCCTGGGATCCGCCCACACGGGTGTGATTAGCTGCCCCGTGAAATCTGGGACGTGTCAGATATCCCCATTCGTAGAGAGAGTGAAACGCTTTGTTTTTTTTATCTTGTATTCGACCGAGAGAGAGAGAGAGATAGCAAGAGAGAGAGGGTGAGAGAGAGACCGAGAGGGAGAGAGCGAGAGGCAGCTGAGGATGGTATGTGAATCGGTTTATGGCTCTGAAATATAAAAGTGGAAGGTCCTTCGGCCCTTCGAGACATTTCCTCCAATCTGTAAAAGTATATTGTATCGCGGAATTCTTATACGATACAATAAATAAATTAAAAAAATAATCAACACCTCATCATGTGACCTTTCAGAGGAAATTGAAGACACGTGTGGGTGAAAATAGAGTGAATTATGGTACCCCTCTAAATTGGCTTCGTAAAATTTATTATGCCCTGTAAATTAAATCGTCTGGAACTGGAAATGGTTTTTAAAAATATATCACCTCATGAGGCAGCTTTTCACAAAGACGCGTTTAATTATCGCTATTTAAAACTCGACCTTCTCATGGCTTGTATAATTAATGACCCGATATTGACAGTCATATAATTTAATGGTGCATGCCTTATCTCGAATCTTGGAAACCAGAGAAACGGCAATAAAGAATTATATATATATATATATACGAGAGAAGTTCAGAATGGAAGTGAGAGGGTATTTATCGCCTCACCCACAGCAATGGAATTAGTGGAGCATGAAGTCCATACATTTCTCGTATTAAATTTTTTTGTTGTAGAAAAACAAGAAAAACTCTAAATATCAGATGTTTCAAATTTTATTTTTAGATGTGAACGAAGATAAATATAACTGTGTATATATATATATATATATATATATATATATATATATGTATATATATAATATATATATATATATATATATATATATATATATATGAAGAAATTAGCGGGTTTTACATTGATATAAAATAATTTAAAAGAATAATTATCAGAATTGGGAGAGGTTGAGTTAATTAATGCAATTTGACGTGATTGTTAATTATAAATTTTGCGCACACTTCTTGTACTAATTTTTTAGTTTTCAGAATTTTTTTAAATGAACTTTTTTCCGGAACTGTACATATATAGGCTTTCAGAAAATTGTGACGAAATGCAAGAACCGTTCAATGAAGACGATATTAAAATGTAAGTAATTAATTTGTGATTATATTCTGCGGTTCATTCAGTATTAACTTATAAGTTATTTCGGCATAAGTTATTTCGGCATATATATATATATATATATATATATATATATATATATGGTGGAGCTTTAATAATACATTTCTCGATAATTTAAAGACAGCTCCCCAGTAGGATTTTAGAAATATTAAAAACTTACAATACAAATATTAAAAACTATTAGGAATTGTCTGCGGGTTCGAGATTCGTTGCAGGCAGACGAAGTATAGCACACCCAGCTAATCTTACTTTTGAGCTGTAAATTAGCATACTCGCTTTTAATTATTCTCTGAGATGTTTTAGACACCCAGCTAATCTTCCTTTTGAGCTGTAAATTAGTGCACTTGCTATTAACTATGCTGTTTCCTTCGTGGTTATTTTGGCATATATATATGATGAATAAAACCACGAAGGGAAAAGAAACACAAAGTGATGCTCAAGCGCTTTCGCCTAATGACATCCTCAGGAAGCGTTTGAGCACTACTTTGTGTTTCTTTTCCCTTCGTGGTTTTATTCATCATAAATATTTTTCACGTGTCACTTTCGTGAAATAATTTTCACACATATATATATATATATATATATATGGTGGAGCTTTAATAATACTTTTCTCGATAATTTAAAGACAGCACCGCAGTAGGATTTTAGAAATATTAAAAACTTTTAAGAATTTTCTGTGGGCCCGGGTTCGAGACCCGATGTCGGCAGACGTTATCTTAGCACTCATACTTTTGAAAACTGTCAGGATATCTGCTTTTTTATTATAATTTTTAAAATTCGTGGCATTTTCTCTTATTGTATGTAGCTCTTTAATTAAACTAATTTAATTTTACTTAACTTTATAGGACCGATGCCGAACTTGATCGTGTTATAGCTACTTTTCGTTTTGATGAAAGGGGAATAAATGATATGGATGCTTTACCCCACAACCAAACCAGCGATCTGAACACAGAGTTCGTGGTATTGGCTCACATCCGGTCCAACGAATGCCCGGTCACCGAGGAACTAATGTAAGTATTTTTTGGGGGGTTAAGAACAAAACACATTGTATTTTCATTTAATTTATTAAATGGTAGAAAACATGTACAAAGCGGAACCAGTGTCCATTAAATAAGTCTTAAAGGGTACAAATAGGCCTTTACACAATATAGATATACACCTTTATACAATACAGCAGGTGCTAACATGTGGGAACCTTTTTTTTATCTGTCTGCATACATTTTTATCATTCATTTCAGTGTTGCACAAATCGAATAATTTTAAAAAATTTATAAATCCCTTTCCACGTGACATGTGCATGAGAAATGGGAGGGCGTACATCACGCACGTGTCACTATAATATCCTTGAAGGCGATACGGGTTCCATACAATCTCAAGTACATGTATCTGTTCGATAAACTGCACAACCACAGAATCATTCAAGGGCTGAGCGTCGAGTGAGTCAAAATAGTACATTATTTCCTTATTTTTGAAATAGATTGCAAACCAATGAATCCCCTAACCCCCCACAATGTCGGTGTTAACGATAATCCCGTACCATTTTCTTGTAGTTGGCAACTTCAATATTTCATTCTTCGCAAGCACACCGATAAATTTGGAGCGTGTGAATCGGTCACTTTTCATTACTCTCTGGAGTGTATTCGTGTTCATTTTAAAAGTCTGTCACCACGTTCCTGAAACGATCAGCTTCTATTAGTGCCTGTAATTCGAGGTACACGAGTACACTAATAGGCGTGTCTATAGGCTTGGCAAATTCTAACCTCACTGAGATTTTCCACTTTGTTGTGGACTTCAGTGCGTATTTACACTAGCAGACAAGTCAGGCGTAATATAAAATGAATAAATGTTAAATTCTTCGACAAATTCTTTCTGCGTTACACCGAGCCCAAGCTCGTCAAATGCACCTGTATTATGAGCCAGACTACTATAAGCTCTCGCGCAGAGCGGGAACAGCGTCTGATGAGTAATCAACAGTCATAGTCCCTCCCAAAGCGACGCCATTTACGTATAGGGTTATATTTTGACGGCCGAACTTCTCGAATTTAAAGGCACTCTTTTTATATTTTCCATTCGTCGAGGCGTGGTCCTGCATTCCAATTAATATCCTAGTTGCTTCGAGGCCAACCCGGCGGGCACCGTGTATAGTTTGATCTGTACCCTGTTAATTGGGTATTTTACTGTGGCGTCTATTAAGGCTTTCTCAATCTCTATTTGTTTTGCCGAACTTAATTTCACTCGGCGTATACGCAAATACGCCTCCATTATGTGAATCACAACGGGTTTCGCGCCCTCTTCTTGATCAGACCCCAGATTTATGCAGATCTCAGGAATCGAGCGGGTAAGCTTCAACTTCATATCCACCCCGTTCATAAGCAGTTTCTCCTGGAATGTGAAATCTGTATGAAGACGTCCAAAACATTCGTATATCTTTTTATAGAATTTTTAAACTTATCCTTTATACCATTTTCATCTTTAGTATGGTAATATCCCTCGGCGGTTAAAAAGGTGTCCTTCGCATCTTTTGAAAAGTTGAGGACATTTTCCAGATAGGCTCGTAGGTGATAATACCCCGTTCCTGCCGAGATGTTAACCTGATTTAAATACACTTCACACTAGCTGAATATGGAGTGTAAGACGTTGGTTTCAGGGTACGCTGAGTAACTATCATCGCAGTCCGTTCCGTCAGAATGGGCTCTACTCAGTTTAGCGTATATGTGCATGCAGCTCGGGTCAAAAAAGTAAGGGCCTGAGCTGGGTCTCACGAATTCTATAGGGGCACTCGGCGAACTAATTGTGTTTCATGGGTTAATTGTAATAAAGTCGCTATGCTCAATAGAGACCTGAGTGGGGGCATATCAAAGAGGGACAGTTCCGATTTACGGCATTGTGAACTACACGGATGGATGAAACGCGCCATGACGAGTCAGAAATAGTGCCACCTCTCTCGACAACTAGTAATCAGCCTATGATTCATGAGAGTAGTGTCCTCAGCTTATATCAGTTAAAAAAATGATCAGCCATAGGTTTCTTACGCTTAGAGCACTTCTTTTTTTATTTCCTTCTACGTTTAGCGCCATGTGATGGTAACCCCTTCTTCCTGGCAGCTCTCTTCTTTCCGCCACCACGCATTTTTCTCTTTGCATCTTTGATGATTTCGTCCCGTGTACGTTTTAAATGTTTTTTTTAGAGCTTCTTTAGGCTTAGTTCCACCCATTGTCTTCTGCCGCGTTAAAACCTGTTTGTAACGCCTTCCTCCCTAGGTATCTAGCACCCCTCTTCAACAGTGGGACAGCGGTGCGTAGTATGGCAGAAAAAATGGATCCAAGCCCACTCCCACGCTGGTATCTCACTCCTCGATAGACTGTGAATGGCCTTCGGGTCATTATAAACGGCGAAAGTGTAGTTTCACTGTTAAGCTCCCATTACCGAATGGGAATTTTTTTCTCTCAATCGTTCTTATATATATCGAGATGTTGGTTAATAGATTAGTCGCAACATTCACATAATGGGCCTTGTCATATGTAATGCTCAAATTTTTCCCTCTATGGTTGGGGATGTGTGCAATGCGTAGCAGGCGCGCCTGGGTGTCCCCAACAAATTGGTGCTCTACGATATTGCTGTAAATAGAGCACATGTCTGGAGGTGGAGAGCTTTCACCCAATTGCTCCATCTTCAATCGATACATTAAGCTGGACATGTCATGCTCTGCCTCGTGAAAAGCATCTCTTTGGGGGGCTGCGCTCTATCGGCCCTCGGCCACAATTGTGAATAGCTCTTTATCTTTAATATTTCTACTAAGCGTTGATTTTAACTTCAATGTGCATGCAGGCGTGTCTATGTTTACGACTTCGAAAAGTAAATCGTTTGTCAGGTACGACTTTTCAAGACTCTTGTTTAACCCCGTCACAATGTCCATGGCTGTGTCATAATGTCCGATTCCTAGCGAAACATTTGTGCTATAGTACTGTTCCTCACTGAACAGGACTGATCGCTTAGTGTTGTCTAAGGTTATGCCTAATTTTTCGCACTCATCGATTCTTCTAAGGATCAGAAATATGATTTGCTCATTTTCAAGAGATAAAAATTTGGAGACTAACTGGAGTTCACATAAACCCACCTCATAGGAATATAGGAATCACGCTCCAATTCAATGGGTCCGTGAAGTTCTGTCACAAAGTTGGCAAGGGTGTTGTTAGGATGTACAGACAGAGAAGAAGAGGACTGGAGTGTGACATAGAAGTGGCTAGGCGCCATGTTGCATACTAATTAAGCTTCATTATTGCAGCAGCTTTTATATAGGTGTTGAAGCTTTCTGGGCAACCCAGCCATTTCACCAAGTACATTATTCTCTTTCCTGAACCTTTGCTGCCTAAAATCTTTTCAATTTTAAACACTTTTTCCTAAATTAAATGTCACTTTCTGCAACTCCTCGCGATAAAAGCCTCCAGCGATCTCTTCTCCATTCAAATCTTCAAAGTAATACATCATTATCTCGCCTTTAGGTGTTATAGCACGAACTTCAAAAATCTCACGTGTCCGTCCTTGCTCAAATCGCTTCGCGAATTTATCTCCCGAACGTGATAGCCTTACATAATCATTGATTTTGAAATGTGTAGAGTGTGGTGGCGGTGCTCCATCTCTTTTTACTTCTGGCAGCGTAACTCTTTCTAAAAATTCGTAAGGTGTTGTGCCAATCGTAAGGTGGTGTAAACGGTTGTATGATGATGCCAATGACCCGAGAACGTTTATAGATTTGTATGTGTTTTCATGTGTAAAATAGCGATGCATGCGTTCCTTTATGGTACATTGAACTCTTTCAGTTAAAGAGGCCTTATGTATAGAACTGCTAGTGTAGTAACTGATATTAAACTCTGTCAGCATGTTCTGAAAAGCGCGACCTATAAATTCTTTCCCTATATCCGTACAAAAATAGCCAGGAACCCTTTCTTCTTTTAATATCAACGTTTTGGTCGCTTCAGCAACTGTTTCAGGCGATTTATTTTTCAAGGGAATTAGCCACAGATATCTGGAGAATACATCTATTATGAATAGGATGTAGCGGTATCCGTCATTATACACTGAATATCTTTGCATGTCTGTTAAATCCGCTTGCCAAATAGAGTCAATTGAATCCGCGGTTGTCTTGGCCGTTTTAAACCTTTTTCTCACCGGTTTATGAAGTGTATAAGCATCCTGTTCCCGCAAAAACCTCTCAACATCTTTTTTCCCTACTCCATAAATACTTATGTACAGTCTATTAACACAACCATAGGAGGCGGGGTTAGAAATGTCATAATAGTGTTTACTTAATATGTAAGCCATTTGCGTATTTTAGAGACACGTGGATAAGGTTGGCCGTTTGTTCTCGTCTTTCTCTTCTTCAGAGACGCTGCTGCTGGGGACGATGGCGTACTCAGTTCTGACACATGCGAGACTTGATCCGGGTCTTTTAACCTATTCAGATTACGTATCAATGTTTTGGGACATTTATTTTGTTTTGCTTTAATATGCTTCCATCCCGTTGGTGAGGGTCTGTCCCACTTTCTCACCAGATCATGAACAATATCAACGATATTGGATCCTTGTACCCTTGTTCCTTCAACAATAACCTCGCCTGTATCGGCCCACTGTATGATGGGCTCGTCACTCAATAGATTATAAAGACTTAAGCCTTTATTCCTCACTGTATGTGGGAGACTGTTTTTTAACACATGTTCGATGCGTTGTGTTCCGTTGTTCTTTGATTGGTCATCTCTAACGTCGGGCCCAGGTTCTGTGTCGCCATGCTCAGCGCTACTCGCGCTGTGCCTAATAACCACGGGGATCTCTGTAGGATTCTTATAATCTTCGTACTCATGAAGAAATTTCTGCAAAGCCTCTTGGTACAAGAGCCTTTTCTCATCAGGTGACTTTTCACTGTTTAATAGGGCTAGCAACTCGCTTTCCATTCTTTTAAGCCTACTTTTACTGGGTTCTAGATCCGTGTTCATTATATTATATTATATTAATCTAGTCAGTAAAGGACCAAAAACTGAAAATAAGATGGGTAGGAATGATCCTCCTCTTTGTACGATAATTCGCTTTTTCTTACCCACAGTTTGACTTTTATGAACAAGAGCTCGTATTATGTTCTTGTAACGACGTAAGCGAGCCTTCTGAGAGGGTTTCATTGGCACATTACATTTTATAAATTAAGACAGATTTCACAGATGCATTTTAAAAAGTCGGAGTCGATATTTTTAACAAACATCTGTTGCAGTGTCCTGGGCAATCGTTGATAGATTTTTATTAATTCACGATATTTTTTCAGCCTATTCGTCATTCTGGAATATACACCGTTTCAGGTTCGCTTGGGAATATATTCATTCTTAGAAGCACCCTAAACGTGTTTCGCGGGTGAAGGTCACAAAGCAAATATCCATAACGCTGGCTTGTGGCTTCTTCATAAACCTCCAAAAACTCCTTACGTTGATTCGGGAACATTTGATTGGCTAATACCCCAATTTGTGACACATCTCTACGTTGTGCGAATAAGACTAGATATTGTGTATTTAGCGACACATCGCACATGTATCTATTTTTGAAAAATAGATTCTGGTTGATGAAGAATACGCTTATGTTAAGATGGTGGGAGAACACTGTAAATGTCTCGGCAAACGTTTTATCCACTTCCAACATGAGATCGTCAATTACAGTAACTATATGCTCATTACCTTTTAACGAATTAACGTCATAGACACCCTTGTGGAACAAAATTTCATCTTGGTACTCGTTGAACACTGACTGATACGTCGAATAGCACCATATTACTTTATGCACAAATTTTGAGAACATCTCCCCCTTATCTTTAATGATTTTAAGCATAAATACAGTTTTTCCACATCCTGTAGGGCCAGATATAATACATGTGGAGGGGGCTTGTGAACCTGAATTTTTCTACAGAATCCATCTCTAACACGTCACATTCCTAAGTGGGTCATTTACAAAATATTACAAATTTTGAGTGCTGTTCCTTATATTTTGTTTTCGTCTTCCACAGAACCATGAATGACGACGATGTACAGCACCCCATCATCGATATCACAGACGAACCCGATGACCGTGCAGCTACAGAACCCTTCCCCACTGACGAACCCTCACCAGCGACACCTGTAGCATGCGACAGTTCAAAGCGAAAGCATGATGGAGAGCTATCCACGTCAGGTATAAAGCGTGCCAAGATTGGCCCGGTTGTTAGACCCCCAGTAATAGAGCCCAACCCTCTACGTCTTACGACACAACCCCCACAATAGTACCTTTCTCAAATATGCCCCATTGTTCAGATCCTGGTACTTCCTTCACAGCAGCTTCTTATACTGTGGATGATGGTATAACATTCGAGTTAGTGCGCACCGCTACTCCCACCCCTGCCCTGACTAGAAATCGGTACGTGGTCAGGGTTGACACTGGATCCATATATACCAACGGACTGCGACGCGTAGTTGAACGTATTGTGGAGTTTGCCCTTCAGAACCGCGACGAACGTGAAGTCCGGACGAGATTATCCTTCAGGTTCGGGTTAGATGAAGGGGCGATTTTTGGGTGGTAATACCGTTCAGACGTTTGGCGGCTGTAGACATAGAATATATCTTGGGTCGTATAATGCAAGCCTCTCAAAGTGGTACATTCTTCAATATTGACAACTTCATGGTAGATATTGACAGAGTATTCCGGGTTGCGGATCATAGTGCCACACCTTATACTCTTAATTTCAATTGTCCAGTTATTTACAGAAAGCATTTTAACATCGATTGTGGTTGTGGTTTTATAGCAATGATCTTAGCTCATATGTTCACTGTGCTAAATACTTGGACGCAAAAAATTTGGCTGCCCACGGTTGTGCAGCGAGCCCGTAAACTGGCTTCAGATTGTAAGCTTGAGTTTGAGTAATATGGGTCCTGAAGAACTGAGAAGGACCGAGCAGGAAATGAATGCACGTATAGTCGTATTTGGAGTGGATGATCGTCGTAGGACTGTGTATGTTTTTAAAAGCAGCGTAAGAGATCGTACAAGACCTCTACTTATTTTAAGATGCGATGAAATTCACTGTTCTACATGTCATGAAAAATATAAGGTGGATGGAGTGAAGCATGAATGTTATATGAAAGATGCTAAACCTAAAAATATGAGCGTGAAGATTTTGACCGCTACTACAACAGTTTTAATGAAGCTAATCCATACAATATAGCCGATGAATGTGAACGTTATTGAGTGAATGACGTACGTGTACTTAGAGTATGCTTTCAAGCCTTTAGAAGGATGTACATAACCCGTTTCAAATTCGATCCGGTGCAAGTCGCGACCACGATCGCTTCATTATGTTTTACACTGTTCAAGAATAACTTCATGCCTAAAGACACCTTAGCAATCATTCACAGGAACAACCCCCGCAGTTATGGGCACAAGGCTATTTACTGGCTCATATACCTACATCAACAGATCGGGTTATACATAAAACATGCCCGCAACACGGGTGAAGTACCCGTTAAGATCAATGGTCGTGTTTTTTGGGTTGACAGCCTAAATGAGGTGTATTCCTTTAACGGCTGCTGGTGGCATGGATGCCCGAGTGCTGAATGTGCCGTCACAGGTGACCTCTATGGAAGATCCCCCGCCGACAGCCTCACGTGGACCCGTAACCGTGATCAACTTATAGGCTCCCAGTTCACTCACAAAATCGTGTGGGAGCATGAGTATGATGCACGGATGGTAGGGTGGTCCATAATTTCACTTTTTAAAATTTTTAATGGCCCAACTGGCTAGTGTTGTGGGCATTGGTGCAAGAAACAACATGGTTACCAGTTTTTGGAGTTCCGGTAATATCAGACCCACCCCCACCCCCAATTTATATGGGACCTAAAAATTTGACTGAGAAAACGAAAGTTTTTCCCCTTCTCTGTGAATAAACATATGACTATATTATTTTTTCTTGGTAATAATATATTATTTTAATTAATTATATATTCTACGGGTGTTACCGCCACCCTGAAGCATCATCCCAGGCAGCTTCGCGGCGATGGGCTCGAAATTAGACCAGCTTATCAAGCCAGCTACAGTATATTTCGAATGGGAACAAACCTGATTCCAGGTCCTCATCGTTTTTTTTTTTGCATTTATTTTTAAACAAAAATGAATTCCGTTTACAATGATTAAAAAATTATACCAAAGTTTAATTAAAAAGATAAATACTTCTGCATAACATTACACAATAAACGCTCACTTAACATAATTATACATTTCAGCCAAAGATTTTTTCTTGAAGTCTGGAAGAAGGCGTCGATGTTGCTTTATAACTTTTACCAGAAATTGTTTTTGTGATTCATCATTAACAATTCTGCCTTTAAAATCTTCAATCAGCTTGATTGCTTTCTCGGCAGGATCATTCACAACTTTCATATTTTTGACAAAATTCTCCATAATTTGGAAAGATTTGCAATTTTTCCAAGAAGTAACAGGTTCATTTAACCAGTCACTACTAGTACCCAAGCATTGAAAAACAATTGAAGAACCCTTACCAACGAACTGACACAGCTTAGTTGTATTTGTTAGCTAAGGGAAGATTGGCTGACCTTTGGGAGGAGGGTGTTGCGGGTTGATTTGACAGACTTTCTTCATTGACTTTGCAATCAGACTTTTTCCTGCATCATGTATATTTCTGAGTCATGTATATTTATATTTAATTCTGAGGCAACTGCTGCAGCGTAAACTGTTCTTTGGCATACGAGAGATTTAGCCTATCAGCCGTGTCAGAAACCATTTGAGAATCGAAAATGCGAATTCCTTTTTTAGGATTTCTTTGAGCCGAAGGTTGTAAGTCGGAATCATTTGATTCATTACTTGATTCATCATTATCTATAGGAATGTCATCATCAGGTGGGATATTCATTTGTTCACCACTGGGTCTTGCATCCATGTCTGCTAAGAGTTTTTCTTTTCTCTCTACGTCATGTCGAATTCTTTGGTTTCGTCTTTCTGTCCGAGTAACATAAGACTTATCAAGGCTGGAGACGTACATATTCCGAATAATTCTTTGATCTTCAAGGGATTTTATATCTTCGCTTTTGTTTCTTGTTGTTCTCATTTTGTCTTTCATTATTGTTTCAATAGCATATCTAATTTTTTACAAAAAATATCCTTTTTATCTTCGAAAGTATTCCTGTTTTTGTGTTTTTTCAGTGTTTCATACTCATTAACTAAAGTCAGAATCTTTTCTTTTGGTCTTCTGCTTTTGGAAATATCTTGCGTTTTAATGCCAGCTAAGTCCCAGAATTTTTTAACTTTATTAAGTACAACTGTTGCAGCCTCTTCTTTATTGTTCATAACCATATCATTTCTTTTTAAATGATAGAAATGCTGAAGTGCATCTGATTGGGATGGTAGCTGGAATAGTCCTGTAGGAATCAGTTCATCTTTAAGATTACCAATAATTAGACCACAACTGCTTTTTCTTAACTTTATATTTAATTTCTTAGGAGTAACCATGATATTCATTTAAAATAAGATTAGAATCAACTAAGTGAAAAATGCATCATATACTATATACATCATTGGATATCTGAAAAAACATAAAATATTGGCTTAATCAGCTGTTATAAAACATTTCTATGTATACTATTATGAATAAATAATCAATTTATACACCAAAATGTGCAAAGTTGATTTCTGAATAAATTGATATGCAATATGTATGCTTTTATTTAAGATTAAATATGATTAATCTTAAAAAAATGCTTAAAAGATGTCGTTTTTACTCAGTTTTTTGCTATGCAATATAAATTGGGGGTGGGGGGGAGTCTGATATTACCGGAACTCCAAAAACTGGTAACCATGTTGATTCTTGCACCAATGCCCATAACATTAGCATGTTGGACCATTAAAAATTTTAAAAAGTGAAATTATGGACCACCCTAAGTCGGATGGAAACAGATGCCCAGTACCGTGAAGAAATAAGGGCCATCAAACGTTCGATGGTGTTGGACCCCCCTGAAATGAGGTGACAGCTTGTTTGGAGGGTGCACAAACCCATTCAAGCTATACGTTCCGCCTACGGAGGGCGTGAAACTCCACTACTACGACTTCTGATCTTTATACCCCTACGTGATGAAGAACAATCCGTACCCCGTAGGTGCGCCTGAAAAAATGGTGGGTCCCACCATACCAACCATTGAGGAGTTTTCAGCTAACTTGAATGAGCGCTACTTTGGACTCTCTTTCGTAGACGTGCTCCCCCCTCGCGATTTATGGATGCCGATCTTACCCGTCGTTATAGATCACAAGCTCATGTTTCCCCTGTGCGTAAATTGCGCAGAAGAGAACAACGGTGATTGTGACCATACAACCAACCAGCGTAAGATCAGAGGCATATATACAAGCCCTGGCTGGCCCTAGCCGTTCGCCATGGGTATAGAATATTGAAGATACATGAGGTGTGGAGGTTTCAGAAGCGACCCAACCTTTTCACACCATATATCAGGGGTGGCCAAGTTTCCTGGACCCAAGAGCCACATACGACGTTTTTCAGATGTACGAGATCCGCAAAATATTAAAAAAAAAGAATTTAATTATTAAAAACATATACATATAGTTATACTCACATTATTAAATTGTTTAATTACTGCTTGTAGAAGGCTTAGTTTGGGTCTTCATTTTGGCTGTTAATGCTTAAAGTCTGGCTGATATGATGTTAAGGCGGTATGAAGAAGCTCAGTCAGGTGTTCGTTAGTGAGGGCAGCACGATGTTTTGACTTTACAAACTTCATTACCGAGAAGAGTGCTTCACAGCAATAAGTTGTCCCAAAAACAGATAAGTCGGAAACTGGTTTTCCTGAGGTGAGGATACTTTGCCTCTGGTACTTGCTTCCAAAACGCAACTGCAGATAAGCTTTTATGTATCAACTTTAAACCCACGTCCTCCTGTAGTTCCAAAAGTTCTGTTTGTACTGAAGCAGCTTCCGTAACAAAAGGTGTGGTAACAGCACAGCCATCGTTGATGACCTCAATCAGGAAAGGATTTACAAGAATTTCGAAGCTTCTTTAGTTCATCAAACCTGAACTGAAAATCATCAATTAGTCCTTCTAATTTACCTTTGTATTCTTCCAATTTACTATCTTTTATTTCAATATCAGGAAAAGTATTTCCTCGGTTTTTCAGGTGGGGAAAGTGGTCAAATCTTTTTGTTACTAGATCTTTTTGGAAGAGCTTTATTTTATTCTGGAAACTGAAAAATGTCTGTGTAAGGTCAGAAATGACCTTATCCTTTCCCTGAAGTGCCAAATTTAGATTTTGAAGGTGTTGTATTACATCAGTATAAAACATCAGATCCTGCACCCATTCGTGATCTTCTAGTGGTGGGTATGACTTTCCCTTTTCTTTCAAGAAATCAATGATAGGCTCCAGCAATGCAACAAACCTATTAAGAAGATTACTAGTTGATAACCACCTTAATGCAACATAATTCTTCAAATCACTCTGCAACGAGCATGTAATTTCAGCACTGATCTGGGAAATACGTCTCTCTGTAGTGTGGCGGGAAATAGAAATACTTGCTATTTGTTTTCGAAGCTTTGTGTTATCTGGAGCGAGAATCGTAGTAACATCGGCAATATTCTTCTTCACAAATTCTCCACTACTGTAGGGCAGTTGAGCACGAGCAATATTCCATGCCATAACAAAAATAGCTTCAGTAGTTAAGTCAGCTTTCTTACACAATGATGAAAGTATATTTTGTTGGGCACCTCAACTAGGCTAGATTTCAACATTGTTAACTTAGTCTTCCGCAATTCTGATTTGGGAGGAAATTCCGTAATAAAATTTTTATGGTTAGTTTCATGATGACGCCTTAAGTTACGAGCTTTAAAGTGATTGAGTGCCACGTGGCAGATAAGACACACAGGTTTCCTACCCTTAACAGTAGGCTGACCATATTTCCTTGAGACAAAAACGGGACATTGGGATGGCAAAAAAGGGACGGGGGTTATGTAATATTCTGTATTCATGAAAAAGTAAGTACATAAACATATTGAGCTTACAATTATTCTTCAGTGACAGAACCCATACAGAACCCATAAAAAAAACGGTACTGTCCCGTTCAAAACGGTACGTATGGTCAGCCTACTTAACAGTAAAGGCAAAGCTCTCCTCCCACTCCTGTTTAAAAATTCTATTCTCTTCTTCATATTTCCGTTTCTTACACTTTGTCTGCTCAGTCATTTTAATCAACTAAGGGGTTGTATAACTTTCACTTGTATAGCTGAGAAAAATAGCCACTATTTGATCTAAGAAGCCAATTTTAAAACACATCACTCGTTACTACACGCGGCCCGCAGGGTAGCTCGAGCGGTACTGGACACTGGTGAGTGGCGATTGGTGTTAATTATGTAATTATCCCTCTTAGTGCCTGTCACGCAAAAGAAATTGTCGTACGCATGACGCATTTTATTGTCAATTAAATTTTTCCTTGTTTTTTTGTTCATATTTTTTTATGTGAAAAAAAAATTATATTGGTATTATGAATTTTGTCTTTTATGATAAATACAATAAAAACCAAAATTGTCTCGCGAGCCGCATTTAACAACCTCGAGAGCCGAATGCGGCTCGCGAGCCGGGGTTTGGCCACCGTTGCTATATACAAACGCTTTTCTGAAGGATAAAGTAGAGGCATCAGGATATCCGCGAGGGGTTGATACCGAAGATGAAAAAACGGCTTATATTCAGCGTTACCGTGCCCATGAAGGTATACAGCTTGACCGATCCCAAATTGTTAAGAATCCCGGCAAGCGCTTTAGTGCAAAGTTGTGCCTAAACAGTCTTGGGGGGAAATTTGCACAAAATACCGGCAAAGGGAACGTCCATTTGGCTCAAAGTTATAGTGAAGTCTGGGATTATGCCAACGCTTCCGATAAAGAGGTTATGGAGATCGTGAATATAGATAATACTTACATAATAAAGAACAACATCACCGAAATGGGCACAGATACCTCACGGGTTACAAACATACCTGTAGCCAGTTTCACAACGGCCTACGCTCGCATCAAACTTTGGGGTCTACTGCACTCTCTTGGACGGAGGGTGCTGTACGCTGACACAGATAGCGTGATATTCACAGCGAGGGAAGGTGAATACAACGCCTGCTATTGGGGAATTCCTCGGAGAGCTAACTGATGAGATCAAGGACGAGTATGGTGATGGTGCATACGCAGACTCGTTTGTGTCAACAGGGCCAAAAACCTATGGGGTACGGGTGAGGGTAGGGGATGATATGAAGTATATCGTGAAGGCTAAGGGTATCATGCTTAACCATGCGAACCGTCGGGTCGTTAACTTTGACTCGTTGAAGGATATTGTGTGCTTGGAAGATGAGGGTGATCAGCCACCTCAACTGACTGTGGGGACGCACAATTTTCGGGCGCAGAAACTGGGGTGTGTGAAGGAACTTAGGGGCACGAAGGTATGCCGTAACACCTATAGGAAGCGTTACCAGGTGCCTAGTACCTATGATACCGTGCCCTTTGGTTACCTTGTTAACGATATGTTCATTTATCACGTATATTTGTTTCAATTAAGGTTTCATTTTCTCCTTTGCATGCGTGCGTGTGTGTGTACAGTAAAAAGCTAAGCTCCGCCCACTGTAAGATCGGCCACGTGACTCCTGCCACTACCTGAGCATATCTCTATCCCTGCGTGCTCAGTTGACCTCTGCATACCCTTGAGCTCAGACGTGTATTCTCCCGCGTAGACGAAAAATAGTAATGACTACCTTTAATATTGGGTGTTCAATGTTTATGAAGTGGTATTCGGCAAAGTGCCAAGATGTGGTGAATACTGAAAAACTCCCTATTCCACCCTCCTTTGAAACTTTTAAGGCTACATTGAGCCGTGCGAAGGACCAAGATGTTCAAATACTCTACGGGTATTCTGGCGAGGGCATTGTAGGATTTCGTAGTACAGACGATGTATTGAAGTATGTTGTAGACATAACCTTTATAAAAGCTCACATATACCGCGAAATAGAAGCAACACGTTCAGAAGATAAGCAACGGTTATGGCTAGTGAGTCTTGTTGATGAGTGGTGTGACAAGCGATATTATGTCATGTTACATCATACCGACTACTCGTACCCTACGGTTGAGAATTTAAATCTTGTCATCATGGAGAATCTTAAGTATTTTTACGACTATATTAATATATATCATGACGAGGTTTGTAGTGAGGTTGTAGCTAATGGGCTGTGTGAGTTTTTAACAGACTTTAGAGACGAGTATCGCTTGTTAAACAAAAAGGATAAATATGGGCATATGTTTCTCTCAAATAGTGCACCGGATTGTGAAGATGTTTAGTTTGTGGAAATGAACGTCTGATGAGTGATAAAACATTAAAGCCGGTATTGCTTCATGTAGCGGAAAATTCTGTTTGTCCAGGGGCACAATTGTTCGAACGAGCCTGTACACGCTTCAGCAGTTTATGGTGTGACTCGCTTCCCCCCCCCCCCAGCTAGCCGCCCACCCGTGTACCTCACCCCTCCGAAACACACGAGTTCGAACAAACCCGTACACGTTTCATCAGCGTGACTCACTCCGCCCGTCGAGCCGATCCGTCCACCTGTGGCTCATAGTCATCTCAGAGCTTGAACCGACTGGACGTGCGAATACGATGGAACTTCTTTTGAGAAGCATTCTCAACGCCTCGTACGATGTCTCCGTGACGAAGTCATTGCGCGTCTTCAGGCGTGAAACCGGCACCATTAACTATGCACTTGAAACGATTTGAAGGCAAGCAAACTCTGGTAAACGTAATGTTGTTTATTTAAGTGTTGAGGAGATGAATAGAGTCTTCGTGATAGTTGAGAAGTGGGGAGAGGACCGTTATAAAATACCTGCAGGTGTAGGCATAAGAAGAGAGCAGATTAGTGATGCCCCCTCATATGCCGTTGTTTGCACGTTGTGTATAAATAGCGATCATCCATGCATTGATATACGACTGATGTGGAAGAATGCATCTGATAATAACGTTCTTGTCCCTACGCGAAACCGTTTCATCCTCGACAGAATGTTTGAAATCGTCGGATTCCGCAAGCTGAAGCCTATATTAGACTCTCGTGTTACGGATATGATTTATTTTGACACGGTTCTTGGATACGCATACACCGCTCTGCTCGACGGATTTATCGAATGTAGGAATGAACAAGGCGAGAATGGCCTAGAGGTGGATGCATATTTAAAGGGTTTAGATTCTTCGAAATATCCCCAACTTTGGTACAAAGCACTTGAGCGGTACAGGGCAGAGCTGTATCTCTATATAATGAATAGCTGTCGTTACGACTTGGAAGATTATTTCAATTGCCGCTATGCAGAGTGAAGAAGAGTTCACGATTGAAAAGCTCGTGACGTTAAGAAAAACCTTCGATTGGAAAGGAGTGTTTATAAACTTGTATTTAATAATGATGTTGTGGTTAACGATGACCTTTTTGTGCGTGCTTTTGATTGTATTCTAGCCGTTTTTAAAGATAACTTGCCAACCGAATGTAAAGTGGGCAAAAAAATAGTATTGAACGATATTAAAGCCATTTATGTCGAGTATAGGCATCCGTATAACTTGAGCGGTGAAGTATTGCTTGGACAATTTTACCATGTAGTCCAAAGTAATAACGATGTGAATGTAGACTCGAGTACGTGTGAGTTTAGCGTTTTGCGCCGTAGAACATAAAGTATTTTGATGTACATTTATTTATTTAATTGTATATATATATATATATATATATATATATATATATATATATATTTCCTATACTAATATACAATTGCTTATACGTTTCGTATATTATCATTTTCAATATATTTAATTATTCAATATAACTGTGTGTGTGTATATATATATATATATACACACACACAGTTATATTGTGTGTGTATATATATATATATATATATATATACCTACTGTATATATATATTTCTTGTACTAATATACAGGGTGTCCATAAACTTTTACCCTGAAAACAGTATGCTCTCATGTTTTAATGACGAATCTTACATCCGTTTTCTTTTTACAGGTGATCTCGTACACGCATAGAGTTTCTGTGCTGGTGTGTTTCGTCTACCGCTTTCGCCGCTAGGAGCGCTGTAGTAGCTGTTCAGTTAAGATGGCATCTGTGACAGAGAAGGCACAATTTGTTGTGTGGCTTGCAGAAACAAAATCTCCTGTCAGTGTTCAGCGAAGGTTCAGAACAAAGTATGTAAAGAATCCACCTGATGTGAAGTTAATTAAGTCGTGGATGAAAAAATTCTTGGAAACTGGAAACGTGGAAAAGGGAAAGAGCAGTGGTAGACCATCAGTTTCCGATGGGACGGTGGAAAACATTCAAACTGTCATCTTCCAACAAGATGGGGCACCCCCTCATTGGGCGCATGTTGTTCGTGAAACTCTCGACGCAACATTTCAAAATCGATGGATTGGCAGGGACGGGCAAATCCCATGGCCCCGAAGATCACCAGACATTACCCCGCTGGATTTCTTTCTCTGGGGTCATGTTAAAGATATGGTTTATGCAACAGTTATTCCAGATATCAGGACATTGCGAGAACGCATTACAGATGCAATTGCAACAGTTAACCTACAAATGTTGGAAAATGTGTGGCATGAGTGTGAATACCGTTTAGACATTTTACGTGCCACTACGGGTGCACATGTGGAAGCATATTAAGTTCATTAACTATGTATCAAAACTTCGTATGTTTATCTACTTATGATTAAAACTGTGTTTGAATACGAGTGTTTATTTAAAAGTTATAGCATGCTTTAATCAGGGTAATCATTTATGGACACCCTATATTGATGGTTATACTACAACGTTTTGTATATTATTGATTATATATTTCTCGTTCGTATTTCTTATGCTATTATTATTTTTTGATCATATACATTCCAGTGTATATTTATTTTGATTATATATTCATCGTTCGTATTTCTTATGCTATTATTATTTTTGATCATATATATTCCATTGTATATTTTTTTTTATATATTCAGCGTTCGTATTTCTTATGCTATTATTATTTTGATCATATATATTCCATTGTATATTTATTTTCTATATATTTCGTGAAATTGAATCCATTAATTCGTCTAAATAAACAGAATGATGTAATGGTGTTTTATTTAATTCTTTTGGTTTTACACGATATTTAATTACAGTAAATGGCTGCCTTCTAAAACGGATTTCTAAACCAATTGCCAAATATATCTGGATAGCACAATCTGCCAACCCTAATAATGTACACCTGAACAAGCCAATTACGCCTTCTAAGTCAACTGGCTGTTTAAGTCAGAATATATGCTTTAATTAAATAAATAAAAGCAATCTGGCAACTCAATAATGTACACCTGAACAAGCCATTTACGCCTTCTAAGTCAACTGGCTAGTTAAGCCAGAATATATGCTTTAATTAAATAAATAGCGCAATCTGGCAGCTCAGCCAGATAAGCCAACTGGCTAATTAAGCCAGCTGGTTGATTAGGAACATATTAAGACAATGGCCGCTCGGCTGAAGTCTTAATATGCGCTTGGCTCCTGCTAGGCGAACCGCGAACACCTCTCTTCCTCGCTCTCCTCCTCCTCTCTCTTTCTCTTGGGGGATAACTCCGCCTCCAACTTGCATAACCCTCGTTGCTCTTGCAACATTCCGCCTACCCCTTTGTTGCAAAACATCTCGCAACACCCCTCCCCCTTTGTTGCATAGTTTATGCAACATTTGCATTGCACTCTCTCCTTTTGCGCCCATACTGCTGACCTAACCGGGCATTCAATTGACCTAACCAGGTATTCAATTAACCTAACCAGGCATTCAATTAACCTAACAGGTTAATATTGGTTATTTCACCTAAATATCTTCTGATCTTTTCGTATTAGGCACTCACTGTCACATTTCGGGCAAGTTAAGGATGAGAGAATAACGCTGTAATTGATAAAAACATCCAATCCTTTGTCTTCATCTAGGGCACAATACGAATCAAGTTCTCAAAGTCGAAATCACACGAACGGCACGTCATAATTCTCTCACAAGCACCACCAAACTGAATCAAATTAGAAAAAAAAATAGCCAGAACAAAAACCAACAAACTAGTTAAGTCGCACAGTAGCGAAAAAAATAGCCCAATCAGGAAAAATATTTTATGAAAAAAGTACATTATAGCCAAAACAGGAAATATATTTTATTAAAAAAAAGTACATTTGAACAAATTTGCACATACGATATATATTTTCTTAGTCAGTTTTGAATGGCAATTCAATATATTATACTGTTTTAACCGCGCGTGAGCGGGCGAAAAGACGCATATTAACCTTAATTTTTTATTTTTTATCATTCACTACACATTTGAAAAAAGTTGAAGCCCTAACCTGCCCAGGCCCGTAGCCAAACACTATATATTCAGCCCATACCCGGCCCGTGTCCATCATGCTTCAACAAACCCCGCCCATACCCAGCACATGGGCCGGACCGGGCACGGGCTTACGGTCCTACCCGTGCGCGTGCAGACCTCTAATATATACATATATAAATGCTGGTAACTCTTAATACTTTGTTAGTTTGGAGAACCTTCTTTAGAGTTTTAAGATGATGCCATTCATGTGGTTTAGATTCGTACATTCTTGTGAATTAAAATCAACAGCCCAACATGTACCCAAACTGGGCATCAGTGCCCAGTGTGAGAAGTTTGGCAGAGATGATGCTAAGATCAAAGAAATGAGGGAAACGAATCCAAATATCAATGAAGAAACTCAAAATCCTATGGTAAGCAGGAAAAATGACAAATACCCCATACAAAAATACTACAACTCTAAAATGTGACACCACCAGATCTTTTTCCCTAGTTGAAGGCTACTCACAAATTGATGTTATAATTAAGTTTCAATTTCTTAATTATATTGAAGATAGCGTTTTCAGTACTAACTCTATCTGATACGGTCCTATTACAATGGCCACTATCCTCCAAACTGGGCTCAGTATTTTCCAGATTATTTAACTTTTCCCTAGTAAAAACGAATAAGGCATAGTCCAGATAGCAGACTCTGCTCAAATTTCCACCGTGTTGCACAAAGACTTTTTTTCATAACACTCTCGCACCGGATGCATCACGCAAGAGTTTTAGCTAAAATTACTCATGGACAACATATTGGGCGAAAATTTTAACTGAAATTGAAATTTGGAAAATATCGAGGTTTTCCAGTTTCTCAACTTTGGCAGACTGTCAAATCCTATAGAAAACAGAAAACGTTATGCAAATACCCCGTTTAATAGTACTATTAATCCAGAATGTGACATGATCAGATCTGAAACTAACATTTTAACTTGACAAGCGATGCATCAGACCTGTTAAATTTCTGCCAAACTTCGCAGTTTGAATAGTGTATGTCCTGCATTAAAGTTAAGAATTATGACGTTAAAATTAGATAAAAAAATAACTCTTACAACTAAACATCACAAAACAAGCTTAACCTTCAATACTGATGATAGGGTAGGCCTAATATAGGCCTTTAGCCTATGAAACCAGTCTTCTAACCAGCTTTGACAGGTTTTCTTAATAAGCCCAGCTGATTAGAATAATTCATTAAAAATTTTTGTTCATGCTATATTACGTCGAAAACTTGCATATCCGTTAAGCAAAGTATCTTTAATTAAGCATCAGGCCAAACTTATTTGCAAGCGATAAATTAGCTTTGGAGAGGGCCTAACCTACAGTAGGCCCAGGTTTGACAAGCTATATAATTGGACGGAATTAACGCAGAAAAATGTAATGAGTATCAATCAACAGGAAATTTAATAAAGAAAAACATCTTTTCTGGAACTTTTCTGAGTAGTTTAGTAAGGAAACTGCGAAAACTAAGAATTTTTAAAACGTCAGAACCACCCTAGAGTTCGAGCCTCATTATACCAATGAGGCTCAAACTCTAGGGTGGTTCTGACGTTTTAAAAATATCATAGGATAAGGTCATTAACTAATATGTATTTTAAAATCAAAGAAATTCGTTAATTACGGAACTAATTATAAAGCTTTAAAAATATGCAAAATCACTATTTTGTCCACCCGTTTTATTGTTCTCTGAGTCAAGGACCGGTGACGTAATTGGTCTGGAGCCGTATTCTAAAGTTATAAACTCAACGTTTAAAAATCGTTTTTCAGAAATAAAGTTTTGTTTTCAGCGTTCATAACGCAAGTTTCTAAATATTTTAATTCTAAACCAAAAATGTGCTTGACTATAAAAATTAACCCCAAATACATTAGAAAATATAGCGAACAAATGTAATAAAAGTATAGGGCCTACAGTTTAATGTAAAAATACCATAATTATTATGTTTCGTAAAATAATTTGCAAGTGTATTTTAAAAGTTTGAGATGCACTAAACAAGATGGCAGCCATTTCTTGAAGGTTGAATGTACTGTACTCTCAAATCAAATTTTTTTCTAATTTCAGATAACCGAGAAGATGGGTCGATTTCAGTGATGCCATGCACTGGATGTAGGAAAATCAAATGCCTAAACATTTAAAAAATGGTTCTCTCCTTTCTAACTTCTATTGATACTGAAAATAGTGGTTAAAAAGAAATAAATTTGGCATAAAAAATAAAGGAATCCTCTAACAGTAACATTAACTATATATATATATATATATATATATATATATATATATGAACAGAACTACGTTCTATTTAATTGCTGAGCAATATTAGCTTTTGCTTGTCGAGCAGAAACCCGTTGTGGCCGGAGGTATGTAACAGGATTTTTCTTATTTGACTTCCTTAGGTACGAATTCGATCTTGTTGGGTAGTTAATTTCAGTGGATATAATTTTATAATGAGTCGACTAATCGGTTCTTTTACTGTATGTAGGCTTACCGATCGAATGTAACCATCGCGGCCTTTGTGCAGTTCCTCAACCCTCCTCATTTTCCAATTGATTCTATTTCCTTCATTGGATACGAGGACGACATCTCCTACCTCTATTTTTGAGGTGTTACTTGCACTAGATTGTTTTTGATTGGCATGACATTCTCTTAAGATAATACTCCTGGTGCCATCTACGCTAGAAATGCTCAAGAGAGTCTAACAGTGTTTTTCCCTACGGGTTAAAACTGACTGTTCTAATACCCTTCATCAGATTCTTCAATTGGAACAGTGAAATTGGACAAACGTCTTAAATAGATGAGATGAGACAGGATCAATGCTAAGGGCTCATCCACTAGAGCTGTCACTTGAGAATGTCAATGAATAATCATTCAGTGCTTCAATTTTTACAATAATTGTATATAGTTCATTGAAAGTGACAAAGGTTCGTCCCAAAATCTTTTTAATAGGCATTTTTGCCATTCCGATGAGTTGCTCCCAGAACCCGCCAAACCACTGTGAGCGTGATGGAATAAAGTTCCAGCGGCAGTAATGCTTAATCATTAGCACCTGCACTGTTGGGTATTTTTTAATCTTTCTCAACTCTTCGGCAGACGAACTGAAAGGTGGGGCATTATCACTGTAAAGTACTTGTGGAAACGATCGACGACCAACAAACCTCCGAAGTGCGAAGATAAACAATTCTGAGCTGCTATCACTAACCAACTCTAAGTGGATTGCAAGTGAAACTGCGCATGTAAACAATGGAAAGTATCCTTTACCTTTGTCTTTGATTAGTAAGGCATCTGCTTAATCGATTCCCGTGATGGTGAAAGGAGGAGATTCCGTAACTCTTTCCTTAGGCATCAAAACAGATGGGGGGCTTTTGTGAGTGAGCGCTGATTGGTTGGTCTTTAGAACATAATTATTTCCATTCATCACTCTCGTTTAAATATTACTAAGGAAACATAAATGAACAATTAAATATAAATTCAAGAAGGGGATATATATTAACAAGGTGGATGTCAATGAAGTGACTAAAAAATGGTATGTAAAAACTAAAAAAAAAATACCTTCGGACGTGACGACAGTGTTCATGGTATTGGCAAGCCTGTCATCCTGAACGAACTGAAGTTTCAATGTATAAAAACAGAGTCGTTGGTAGGCATTAATCTGCCTTGAGCAAATTCTAAATTGAAAGTGATTTAGTTATTTATTTATTTATATTTAATATTGAACATAGATTTAGATATTATTTTGTGTTATAACAAAAATAGAGCAAAAACCATATATATATAAATACATATATAGGCGGTTTATGAATGAAAAAACAATGTTTTGACGCATATTAAATTTGAATAACATTATAACATTACCAGATTGATGGGTATCTGCAGGTTTTATATGTCACTGCTTAGAATATCTTCCAATTGGCAAATGGACGACAGCTGAATGGATACTACTGGTATGGCATTGTTATATCCGGAGCAAATGCTATTTCTAGATCAGCAACACTGATATAGTAATAAACAGTCAGTGAGAGAAATATTATTTAGAAACGAAGAATGTTTTATATTGAGGGTGTATCATAAATGTACATAATTGTTTTGTATTAATAAGCTCCATGTTACAACTTGAGTGTTGAACCACTGCAGCTGTGATTCTTGGCGGTCTCTCACCTGAAAGGAGAGAATTACAGGAAATGAAACTACTACAGTGATTCATATCAATAAACATAGAGCCATTTAAACGATGATATTTGACAATTTTGCAAAGGTGTTAGACATTCATAATTACCATTGTATTTGAGAAATATTTTATACATGAACACACAACAAATTTAATATCTTGTCCAGCCACCTTTGTTGTCTATGACTTCCTGCAGTCGATGTGGTACGGAAGCATATTTAATACGCAGCCATGCTATCTAAAAAGAGGCCATTCACTTATTACGCCCTGAAAAGCAGTGACTCACCTGAATTGAAAGCAGAATTTCTGAAAATGCAGCGACATCTTATTCTGAAGCTTGAGTTTGCAGAGAAAAAATCGAGACATTTCGGGCAAAAGTGGATGGGGAGTATCCTTTGCTTGCTGAAGAGGCAAAGAAAGTGCTAGTGCCTTTTGCGACAAGTTATTGTTGTGAGGCAAGCTTTTCAGCAATGATGGTTATAAACAACAAACTGCGAAATCGGCTGCACATTGAAGGCGATTTAGAAAATGATGGGAAGTGATTAATCTTTCTCAGAATTTCAACATCATTTTACCTTACATTTTGTAATGTATCATTTGAATTTGGCACCTTTTTGCTTGTATAAAGTGTCTAATCCGCCCATTCCTGATTTCTTGAACGAAAGCAAACTAAATGTTTGAGCAAAATGTTTTCTTCGGTTTTATCTCACGCAACAGAAACAATAAAGCTCTTTCTTACTCTTTTCAGAAGTATTTAATTTTTAATAATTTTAATGAGTTAATCATTGATTAATTAGAAAATGTCATCATTCATCACTTTTTCCTAAAAATGATTAATTAACCATGCCCTAATCGGACCCCGGCTATCAAGGAGAACTTAAATCAGTAACATCGAGAAAATAGATTTCGATTTGCTCGGGGATGGATTCATCTGTATGGTGCAGGAGAGCTCACCAAAATAGAAAGGATGTTTACTGCAGACCAGTATATAGAAATTTTCGAAGAAATTATGCTTCCTTCTGTGCGTGTATATGCTCTGGCATTTCCTGAGCGAATCCTTTTTATGCAAGACAGGTCCCCAATTCACACACACGGATCGTCACACGCTGGTTCTCTGATCACAGAAATATCGACCTTCTGGATTGGCCAAGTAAGGGTTGTGATATGAATCCCATTTATTGATATGAATCACTGTAATAGTTTTATTTTCTGTAATTCTCTTCTTTGAGGTGAGAGACCGCCAAGAGTCACAACTGCAGTGGTTCAACACTTAAGTTGTAACATGGAACTTATTAATACAAAACAATTATATGCATTTATAATACACCCTCAATACAAAACATTCTTCGTTTCTAAATAATATTTCTCTCACTGACTGTTTATTATTATATCAGTGTTGCTGATCTAGAAATAGCATTTGCTCCGGATATAACAATACCATACCAGTCGTATCCATTCAGCTGTCGTCCATTTGTCAATTGGAAGATATTCTAAGCAGTGACGTATGAAACCTGCAGATACCAATCAATCTGGTAATATTATAATGTTATTAAAATTTAATATGCGTTAAAACATTGTTTTTTATTCATAAACCGCCTATATATGTATTTATATATATATCAGGTTTTTTCTCTATCTTTGTTATAACACAAAATAATATCTAAATCTATGTTCAATATTAAAAATAAATAAATAAATAAATAAATGAATCAATTAATAAATACAGGGAGGATGGGTGGTGTAGCTCGTGGAATTTTCTCAGGGCACAATAATGCCTATCAACGACTCTGTTTTTATACATTGAAACTTCTGTTCGTTCAGGATGAGAGGCTTGCCAATACCATGAACATTGTCATCATGTCCGGAGGTTGATTTTGTTTTAGTTTTTACAAGACCATTTTTTATTCACTTCATTGACATCCCTCTTGTTGATATGTATCCCCTTCTTGAATTTATATTTAATTATTCATTTATGTTCCCTTTGTAATATTTAAACTAGAGTGATGAATGGAAATAATTATGTTCTAAAGACATTTGGCAATGAGTCCTCCAACCAATCAGCCTCACTCACGAACGTCAGATTCATTCATAAAATGTTACAATCGTTTGTAGTAAACACAACAAATATATGCCAGGTGTCGCTATCTGTTCTCAAGAGTGTCCTACGAATAATGAGGGCAACTGTACCTTTAAGAACATATTGCACCCCCCCCATTAAACTAAACAATTTATGCATTTCCTCAACCAACTACACGTAGTTCGGTGCCGTACTTATCTAAAAAGTTCTTGACGACTGCTTTAAAGGCTTTCCCAATCCTCTCGGTTCCGTCTTGGACTTCATCAAAACGGCTATCATTCATAACTTCTCTAATCTGTGGACCAATAAAAACTCCTTCTTTTATCTTCGCCTCACTTATTTGCTTACTTTAGTTTACTTTAGGTGAGTTTGAACGACCCCTCTGCAGCATCCCGCATCATTTGCGGGATTTGGTGAAGGAAGGAATTGCTGTCTGATCTCCTCCTGCCCTCGTAGCCATGGTCAGGGACTTTGCACAGGAATCTGTCCAGCTGGTTCTTGAAGATATTCAGGTCGGTGTGCTGGAGACTCCTCACTTCTTTTGGTAGGACATTGAAAAGCTTTGGGCCTCGTGTTCTGAGGGTATTTTCAATCCTCGTTTTCATGGCCCCTTGTCCCACCGCAGCTGGGACCATACAAAATCTACCTCTTCTCTCATTTGGGTTTGTTTCTCTTTCATTTCTAAGGTTAGGGACAGAGCCCTCAAATATTTTCCATATGTATATTCTTGTGTACCGCTCGCGTCTTCTTTCGAGAGAGTAGAGTGCCAGGGATTGTAGTCCAGACCAATAGTCTTCACCTTCCGTTTCCTCTATCTTAGACGTAAAAGTCCTTTGTATAGCTTCAATGTTCGCAATGTCTCGTTTTCTGTATGGGCTTGTGAGTACTGAACAATACTCAATTATTGGTAGGACTAGGCTCTTCCATAATTTGAGCATGATGTTTGCTTTTCTGCTGCGGAAGCTCCTCCAGATGATTCCCATTATTTTTCTAGCCATTATAATTTTGATGTTATAGTGCTCTTTGAATTCTGCATCCGACGACATTATTACTCCAAGATCCCCCATGACTTGTGGATTTGGTGTTATCTGTTTGGCTTGCAGAGTTTTGTACTTTTTTTTTCTGTAGCTCCTTGTTATTACCATATCTTAGAAATTGGAATTTTTCTTCGTTGAACTTTATATTGTTGTCTTCTGTCCACTGGAATAATGTTTCAATGTCGTTTTGTAATTTTCTTATGTCACCTTCGTTCAATATTTCCTTACATATCTTTGTGTCATCTGCGAAACATGATACAATACTGTCCTTAATATCTGCATCAATATCTGCAATCATTATTCTGAACAGCAAGGGAGCTAATACTGTCCCTTGTGGGACAGAGCCCACGACTTCCGAAACTTCTGATTTAACTCCGTTTACCACCACTCTTTGTGTTCTTTGCGTCAAGAAATTAAATATCCACCTTCCTAGCTTTCCAGTAATTCCTGTATTCTTAAGTTTATGTGCTATGATTCCATGGTCACATTTATCGAAGGCTTTAGCAAAGTCTGTATATATTACATCTATGTTTTGTCCTCGACACAATGTTTCCATTATTTTCTCCTGGTGGTCTAGTAGCTGTGATAAACATGATCTTCGAGCCCTGAGGCCATGTTGATTTGGGTTGTATAAGTCTTTTTCTTGTAGGTAGTAGGTAGTTTTGCTTCTAATTATACGTTCAAATCACTTTATAAGGTGTGAGGTGAGAGCCACTGGTCGATAATTCTTGGTCATTGTTCTGTTACCACCTTTAAACAGGGGAGGCAATGTTCGCGTTCTTTAAGGGGAGTGGAATTTGTCCTGTGTCGAGTGATTTCCTCCATAGTAAGTATAGCGGTTTAGCAATACTCTCTCTACATTTCTCCAGAAACGTGGCACTCCATGTGTCTGGCCCTGGCGCTGAATTGTCTCGCATCTGTGATAAGGCCGTAATTACATTTCCTTCCGTGAACTCGAAGTCCAGTAATAGGTTTGTGCCGGAATTTGTTCTTGGTTGATTTGTATCTATGTCGAAAAATTCATCTGGGTTTTCCACTTCCATCTCGGACTTAGAGGTGCTAAACACAGAGTTAAATTGTTCCCTAAGCAGTTTGCTTATTTCTTTCGGGTCATTTATGTATTCGGCCTCCCAGTCTATCAACGGACCAATACTCCCATTACACTGCATTTTCCTTTTCGCAAATGTGTAGAAGTATTTTCGGTTATTTTTTATGTTTTCTGCTACCTTGTTTTCCTCCTCGTTTGTCTTATGTATGAATGTTTGCTTTAGGTCCATATCTATTTCGCCAAGTTTCCTCTAGTTTGAGTCTCTTTGCATCAGTTCTGCATCTGTGGAGATGTTTTACGGTTTGTCTTCGTTGCCTGAATAGTGTCCTGATTTTCCTCTCGAGTTTGCTACGTTTTCTTTCCTGTCTCTCTGCGATATGTTTCTGTATTATAGGTTTGGCTTCAGTCTCTATTATACATAGTATTTCTTGTGGAGTCTTCTCGTGCAGTAGCATTTCCCAATTTGCCTCCTTTAAATCTTTATTTTTGCTTTTTACCAATTTACTTTCTTTGAATTTATGTTTAAGCCTTCAAATATTCCTTCTGCCTCTCTAGGATACGTTTTCGGATCTCTGGGTGCTAACTTCAATGGTATATCGATGAGGTTATGGTCGGAGAACTTTGTGTGCGTTACTTTTTTACTTATTATTTCTTCGTTGTTATTTGTCAAGATTAAATCCAAAACGATCTCTTTTCTCGTGGCTTCACAGATTTCCTGGATGAGGGCGTAATGTTCCATAATATCTAAGAGCATTGCTGCTTGGGTTGTATCATCTTTAGTAATGTTGCCATGAAACTTCTCGACATATATAACTTCGTCATTTTTCTTCTATACTATAAATGGGAAATTAAAATCTCCACAAATTAGAGTATTTGTTGCTGGAGTTTCAAGTAATTTTAATGTTTTCTATTTCATTTGTGGCAAATTGGAATTCACTTTTTGTGGTGTTTGGTGGTCTGTAGATGTTCATAATGGCTAGGTTCAGTTTTTTAGTTCTAATATAATAACTTCGATTGTGCCGTTTGATTTGTTTACCTTCACTTCACATGTGTATGTATTTTTCACGTAGATGCAACACCCTCCCCGACGTCTAACCACTCTATCTGCTCTGCTTTGAGGAGAATTTTGCTGTAAGTATCGAAATCCTTTACCTTCGCTGTTCATCGCTTTCACGAAGTTTTCCATTAGTCCGAGCTTAATGTGAAGAGGTGGCAGATCTTCTTAGGATCAACCAACTGTTTATATCCAGCTGTTTATGCTCTTTTGCCCAGGAACTAAAGTTTGACGACGTGGCCACTTCTTAATGGCATAATAAGAATCTCTGGCATGACTGCCCCACTCACAAAGAAAGCAGCAGTACTTTGTATATCCCAGCTGCATGCCAAGAAGAAGCGCTACGACTTTTAACCATTTCGCTCCGGGTGTGGCATATAAACTACACGTCCAATTTGTGCTCAGATCTGGGCGTAGTAAATAAACCAACTCCTAATCTTTTCTGAACTCCGGGTGTAGTTTATAAACCAAGGGTATATCCCTCTCTTTCCACCGTCTGGGGTTGAAAATTGAGAGATGTATGTATTATAATTCGAATTCATATAATTCGCTTGAAAGCTATGTGTGCCAGTTGTACGTTTTCTATGTAATTCAAAGCAAGCTCCACGTTTTTATGATTCTTTCATATGAACAGCATGTCCGACAGGAGTTGATGAATAAACGTTTCCATTATGTAACAACACAGCCTTCAGACTTAACTTCGATGAGTCATTGAACAGTCGCATTCTTCTGGTTTATGTTCATGACCAAGTGTCATCATCAATCCGTTTACATCGTCACAATAACACAGATTTCCGCTGAAAGAAAAAAAAACTTGGTCAAATTGTTTTAACGGTTGCAGAACAAAGAAATGTTAGTTTTTGCGACAGATTCTACCCTTGCAGCCTAGAACCTAGTAGCTCTGCTTGACTCTTAGATAAGCTTAAGTCCTTGACGAGGTCATTTAACTCACCTCCTGTAATTAAGCGAGGCTCTCTTAACTCAGGTGGTTGAGAATCTGGGTTCATGTCTTATTCTACGAGTAATTCCACAGGCTCGTCTACAGTAGTTTTATCTTCTAAGGTCCAGGTCTCTGGCTGCTCTGGTATAGGAAGATTTTCATCGTGTGGCACCGGTCCTATTGCCGATGGAAGATTTGGATATTCAATTGATTTTTTGCTTTTAGAAGAAAATTCAGAAACATTCGACAAAAAATTAACAGTCAGTGACGTGATCTCTCTGTTCTCTCCAAACTATGGGGACAGCAAATGGCATGGATCAGAGAGTACCTTTTAGCCATACCCTGAGATTTACTGCGCAAGATGTACAACAAATATGAGGTGCCCAGCTTTTGTCTTGGTCCCCTATTTTACATCGAAATAGAGTTCGTGTGCTTTTTTTTAGTGAGAGGAGTGATATTCTTCTTTTGAGATTTGTGAGTGAACTCACCGCATACGTAACAGAAAGTACCAGGGTTGTTGACACATTTGCGAGACAAAATGGCTTTTTAGAGCTTTAGACACACAACAGCGTTGAATGACAACCAACGAACGACTAACAACAGTTTTTTTTTCAGACAACACAGTGCAGTGCTCACTATTGCATCAACCTACCAGCACGGTTGCCAGATTATGCAATTTTAGTGCCCAATGAATTTTAATTTTTAAACAGCTCAAAAACTGGAAAGTAATAAGTCTAATGATATTTTATTTTGTAATATGGAATATTACGGTGAAGCTGCTATTTAAAAAAAAAATTACAAATACTGAAGCTGATAATAATAAAATAAAGGAATATAAAATTTCTCGAAAACCGTGCGTGATATAGAAATTCCAAGGTCATTTCTGTAATCAGAGTTAAAAAATCTCTAAGAATCACATAATCTCGTTGAGGAAACAAAATCCTTGTTGACCAATTTTATCCGCCTGCCAAACGTACGTTGTAAAGTTAGCAAAGACTGCATTGTACCGGTGAATAGTCCATACTATTTGAGCTACCAAATGCATACTAATTTGCGGAGTGTCCGTCACCATGACTTTTGACACAATTCTCCTGCATTTTCTGTCCAACTCTCTGACGCAAGGGTTAATCGATATTCTCAATCTTTCATCTATTCAACCGGTAAACTCTGGAATATCCTTCCTCAATCCATCTTTCTCTCTGTCTATGCCCTCCAATTTTTCAAATGCACAGTGTTCGGCCATCTCGAAAACTTTGGACCTTCACTTCGGCTATCTTCTCCTAGTATCGGAGGGGGCGGTTTTGAGGGCGTTCGCTGTTGGCCCCTCCTTTCTGCATAATATATGCGTATATTAGGGTGGTTTTTAGTTACAGGGATGAAATTTCAAAATGAAAATATCTTAAGTCTTAATCCTTCAATTTGTTACCATTTATTAAGAAATTATTTTTGTTAGTACAATGTAAATCAAATAATATTTAAAGGTCGCTCAAAGCACTTGAATATCCGCTCAACAGAGAACTGCTTAATTTCTTTGTTGCATGAAAATTAAATAAGGCTAAAAGCATTTTATGAAATTTTATTCAGTAATAAAAAATAAAATACATTATATTCATAACGTAAGTATAGTTTCTGATTCAACTAAAAGGGTACTAAATATACTGTACAAAAACGGCAAATTGCCTCTTATTTTTGTTTACAAAATAATTATAGCTTTTCCTTCAATTAAGAAAATATGTGCATGCAAGAAAATGGCAAATGGCACCTCCTGTTACATTTCAAAACAAAATAGATGACATTTACAACATTAATCAAGCTTTTACTTCAACTAAAAATAATATAAGCAAGACAATAGCAAATGGTTATGTTTGACTGAACAGTCTTTCCAAAGGTTTGGGGAAGCGCTTCCGGTGGTCCTCTACCACTTGGAGAAGGTATTGCTTCTGTTCTTCGTTGCAGGTTGTTGATTCATTGAATGAGGTCATCAATGCGACACTACGCTCAGCAAAGTCATTCACGAACCGAATGCCATGTACAACGTCTCGGGCATTCTTCCACGATTCGGCCCCGCTCCAAACGGAGGAATCTTTTTCACTGATGGTCATTGGGATATCCAGAATGATGAATAAACTCTTCGTGTTCGAAGTAACAAAGTTATGTATTTCAGGAATCTCGTTAAGGCTCCGTAGCCCCCTGACATTTACGAGTAAATTGACCACCTTTGGTATATCAGGAGATCTCTCCTCGTTTAAGACTTTTAACATCTCACGTTTCTCGTCGATGGAAATCGAGGAATAAAAAAAGGCAAAACCTACCAGTTCTTCGCTTAAATACCAATGATGGCGAGACAGAGCCTTTGCAGCCACATGTGAAGCCGAATCATCAATATCTTGGAACTTTATAATTCTCCCAATAAGCTCAATATCATTTCTAGGAGCCTCGATTGCATTTGATGCTCTAAACCAGGACTGGATATAAACCATCAAACCGAAAAGGACGAAACGGCGAATCCCAGTTGCCTCCCGAGCAGTAAGTTGAAACTGTTGCCTGAAGAGGAAGATTTTTTCAATATATAGGCTATTAGTCGAGCCATCCATTTCGCTCGGTGAAGAGCTCCAGCTGTCGGATGCTAATGCCACGAGGTGGGGTCTCGCCGAGAATGATTAGAGAGAGCTCAAGTAACTCCCTGTAATCATCTCGAGCTTGGTTTTTCTTCAATTGGTAGAGAGAGAAGATGATTGTCTCCTTAATGGGTTCCACATGCCGTTTCAACTCATTCTCATCCGCAAGAATGCGAATGTATCCGTGATTGAAGGTACTAAATTGATCCATGAACCTCTTTAAGAGGGGAATTTCAGGCCCTGAAGACGTTGAGGACATGGTTTCTGCAAAAACATTTTCTAACACCACTTCAAGTATATGATGCCGACAAGCAGCATGAAGATGAGAGCGACGAAGCTTCAGTTCAAGTGGAATACACGTTCCACTCCATCTCCCAGTATTGCTAGCACTGGTATCAAATGACATGATCTTGATTTGATCATCCATGCACCACTCTTGGAGGCATTGCATGACTGCATTTTCT